>CM036254.1:5996382-6011382 GCA_020698575.1 Bostrychus sinensis | reverse complement strand
CCAGAGTTTGCTGCGTTTGTTTGGCGTCAGTTGCAGTTACAGATCTTGTAGTGTGTGAGGCGCAGTCTTTCAGTCGTCAGAACTAAATCTGCTGAAACCAGTCGTTAGTGTGTGCTCCTAGTCTTTTCAGAATCTGTAAAGACTGAGAAAATCGTGTAGTGTGTCCCAAGCTTTAGGAGCTGCTGGGTTCCATTTCCTGAGCTGAGGAACAGTGGGAGTTACAGGAGATGTGTGGACAGAAGAAAACCTAAATCTGTGAGTGTCAGCTGATGTTGGCGTCCTGGCCTCTGATTGGTGGACAGTGAGCTCAGATGAAGAGTATACCAACTGATAATGTAATAATGGCAAATAATGTAATTTTTTTTTTTACCATTTTAAATATAATAAAGCCAATAACATAATAACATTTGCCAGCAATGTAAAAAGTGATTACATTACTGGCTTGTTATTAAATTATTTGCCTAGTATTTTAAAAGAAATCCTTTAAAATGTAAGAACTGCAGCCTATAATGTAATAATACCTCAATATGAATACAATGTTTCTTTTTGCCTTTATTTGTTTTGTGCAGTTTGCATCAGAAATAGGTTAATTATGACTGTAAGAGCCAGTTTGAGAAGTTTTCTTACAAAATGTTCTACTTAGAATATTTATAATATTATTAATTTGCTTAGGTTTGTCTGTGAGGACTCAGTTATCCAAGCTAATTCATATCAACAAAAAACATTTAAAAATAAATCAGCTGGACTTGGTTTTTAGAGTTTTAGATGGTTTGTCTCTTATCCAGGAAACTTTTTTATGTTTTGTCAGAGTCTGTGTTGGATGTTGCACAGTCAGTGTTATTGGCTGTTATTACATTATTGGTTGTTTCACAAGAGTGGAGCTGTTTTATCTTTCACACTGATGACTGCACAACAACAGACCCACTGCTCAGAGGCTGCTTTACATTAGATAAGAGATACTTTTTATGTAAACACAGAGAAATCATTATAAATGTAATGTAAGTATACGTGTGTAAATGTATAAGATGAGTCTATAAAGGCCGTCTGTACTTCTAAGTATTAACATTTTTTAATAATAACATGGCACAGTTTTCAGAGTACAGTCGACTTTTCTGAGCTTTCTCCTCATGTTATAATGTTCCTTCATCAAAAACAAAGCTGGAGTTCATAACTTTTAACCTGGCGAGCTAATTTAATAACTTCTCTGAGCTGATTAACGATGTTTAGTGTTTTCCTTCGTCACCTGTTGATTCTGAAGTCATCGTTGTTGTTCAATATACGCATAATGTATGTGTGTGTAATAATGTTATGTTTGGATACAGCAAAACTATTCATCAAAATATTAAATATATCCTTAATCAGTTTATTATCCATGCAAAATATTATATTCATAAATGTAAATGGGCAAGGAAAACGCCACGCATACAAGAATTCATAATTGAGATGGACAGATACATATCACTCTTAAACAAAATGGAAAATAAAAAGCAATAACATTCTCCAAGAGATATATGGACCTTTTTAAAGGGGACCTGTTGTGCTTTTTTAATATTGTTTTTTGATGGGACAAGATGTTCAATCCAACAGAAAAATGTACAAAAAAAACAACCTCTCTAAGCATTTAAGTATATGATTTGTATGGTTTACCCCTTTGTCATTTTTGTTTTGTTTGTCATTATTGCTTTATTGTCATAGCTGCTTGTATTGTTATATATTTTGGTTATTTATGTGTAAATGTATAAGTTAATAATAAAATAAAAATAAAAAATATACACATAATGTCAGTTCAGTTCAGTTTATTTGCCATTTGCAGTAAAAAAAAATTAAAAAAATTGGAAAACATTGCATTGCATGAGCTCAAGTTAGCAGACAAAACATTAAAAAGGGGGATAAAACATAGACAAAACAAGCAAATACTAAAAAAAACATAAGACACAGGTATGAATAAACACCAATAAATACAGCAATAAAAAGATTAAATACAAAAAAAAAGTGTATTAGTTCAAAGTGCATTGTTCAAAATCATCACAGCTTGTGGGGAAAAACTTTTTTTATGACGAGAGGTTGTGTGTTTCACAGAGCGATAGCGTTTTCCTGAAGGGAGAAGTTCAAAAATATTGCGAGCAGGAGGATTAGTCGGGTCATTTATGAGAAAGAAGTCTGTGCCACTCAGTTTAAAGCTGTCCTTTCTTTCTTCAGTTACACCGCTGTAAGACGGCTTTCAATGGCACAACGAGTAAAGTTTAAAACGTAGAAATCTAGACGCACCCTAGTGGCAGAAAATATGTTTTTCCTAGCAGGTTGGTCTAGTAACACAGCATAGGGGCCAATCTTGGCTCTGTCCAGGGCTTCGTGGGACCAATCACAGCGCTCTGTCTGTGTAGCGAGAGTGTAGCGAGTGGAGTGGGCGGGGCTTATCACCATGACGACAGCGCTGGGCGACGGTGCAGAGCAGAACAACTACGATGGCTGTGGCTAACGAACAGCGCTCCTTTGAATCGGCCTTGACATTGATTTTGGAAGAGTTAGATTTGAGTTTTTCTTTGAAAGCGGAGCAGAAAGAAGCTCTCAAATCATTCGTCTTAAGCTGGGGACACACTACACGATTTTCTCAGTCTTTACAGATTCTGAAAAGACGAGGAGCACACACTAACGACTGGTTTCAGCAAATTTAGTTCTGATGACTGAAAGACTGGGGCTCACACACTACAAGATCTGTAACTGCAACTGACGCCAAACAAACGCAGCAAACTCTGGCAGGGAACTCGCGAGAATAAATAGTAAACAAACATGGACACTCCCTGGGTCGCTGTTGCCGTTGTGTGCGTAGCTATCTGTTTGGAAAAAGGGAAAGAAAAAACGGCTATGTATCGAGTTTCGCTTGGGTAGCGCTCAACTTTCTTCGGTGCCATGATTGTTTATGTTTTCTTCTTCTTCAAATTCCCGCTTATATTTTCCCGCCGCTTCCTGTTTCTTCGTCTGCGTCCTGACGCTATTTCCTGTGTCCCATCAACTGTTTTTCATCGGCCGCTGGACTCCATGAATTCCCAGATGGATGTAAACAGCCCACACTACAGGAGTGTGGTCCAGAGTCGGTGTTTGATTGCTTGCGACTGATGCCAGGCCGGGTTTTTGCGGCGCACACACTTAACGATTCGAGTCTTTGAACATCACACACTAACGGATTTCAGGGCCGACTGGTGATTACGATTCCCTGCAACTGTTGTTGACTGGTAAAGACTCGCTGCAACTGTGAATCGTTATACAATTGGGCAAAAAAATTGTGTAGTGTGTCCCCAGCTTTAAAGAAGGATGTGTTGAAGGCCTGAGCTCTGTCTGTGGACCGTCCCCAGACTCTACATTTAATGTTATAGTCTGGCTAACATATTCAGACTTGTTCGCCTTTTTCTGGTGCTGTCCCTGTTCACAAATAGGTACAGTGCTGCTCATAACGCGCCGTATTCTGGTGTTTTAAGGCAAAACCAACAAGAATCCGCCATGTTTGTTTGGGTCAATGCACTGCTTACAGATGAACTTCTTTGTACAGAATAGGAAAAGAGTTTGTCTGAAAGGCTACGAAACTACACTAATAAATAACTTTTTTGACACTCAGGATGATAAAAAGACAACATGTGTGACCCTTGTTGTCGCTGTCTCTGAACCTGAACCGCGCTGACCTCTGACCTCTGACCTCTGCTGTACAGCGCCGCCTCATGTGACCGCTAACTTTAGCCCTGCGTTCTTCATGATTTCTGACCTGACTTTCACTACGTAGCATAGGTAAAGGGAAATTAAACCTGGAGTTGTGTTTTGTTTCATTCACGCCTGCTTGAGTAATCCTGTATTCTCTGGTACTGAGTTTCTGAGGCCTCAAAACGCTCGGGATCAAACACAAAGTTCTCTCTTTCTTTTTTTTCTATGAATTTTCTATGGTTCTTCACCTGTTTCTTTATGGCGCCAGCAGAATGGAAACTGTTTCTTTTAGCCAGTCTTTAAAGGTTGTAAAATGAGAAATGTTTAAGAGTTTTAAAAAATAAATAAAAGCATACTGTATCCCCTTTAAAGACTTTTTAGGCTGGATCTTTGTTTGACATCCATTTAATTTAGATACATTTTCTCCATCAGTGTTTGCCCTCACAATAACTTAAAAAACAGAGGTTATAAGATTTGGTGAAGCAGTTTAAGAAGAGAAGTCATGAAAAGGATAAAACTGGAATAATATACGTCATATGAAATGAAAATACATTTAAATTACAATTAAGTACAGAAAAATATATGTTAAAAGGACATTTTTCCTTTTTTTTTTTAATACAATTTTAAACATGGACCAATTTTCTTCCATAACCATTTTTAAAGACAGAAGAAACTAAATTTTGACCATGTTATAGAGACAAATGTGAACACACACTTCTTGACTTTATTTATGAAAATTTGGCTTTGAATTCAGACTTTAATCTTACAATTATGACTTTGTTTCCTTTGTTTCCTTTATTTCTTTTAGTTTGTATAAATGTACAACAAAACTCAATTGTAGGATGACATGTTGCCAGATTGGGCTGGAAAAAACAGCATTGGACTGATTTATAAAAATTTGGGCTGCTTTTCACAACAGTTGGCATTTTTATTATTATTATTTTTTTAATATTCTGGAGAAATTACCAACAAATTATTTGTAATTTTATGGCGCACAAAATAGAAATACACATTTCAACAAACTGCTGTGTCCTCCCACTCATGCATCAACAGTGAACTGATATTAAATCTGCTGCACGTCGTCACGAGAGCACGAGGTAAGAGAGCGCTACAGAGTCTTCATTTGGATTCAGTTTGGTTGCTGGTTTGGTTAATTTAAGGTTAATTTGATTAGTTTGATCGTCTGATAGCCCTCTTTGTGGTGAACCTGTTTGTTTCCCTTTTTTCCTTTGTTTATTTGTGCGAGAGATGTGATGTTCATGAACGATCCGAATCTTTTGAACGGGAGTTGAGTCATGGTGGCGCAGGAGCCGTTCTTTTTTCTTTTCTTTTTTAACTCTCGTATCAAAATGAACAAGCCTTTTTGTTTGCCAACCACAAAAAAAAAAAAAAAAAACTCATAAGAAGATACAGAATAAAGCTGAAGAGAGAGTCCTGTGGTAAGAGACGAGGGGAGAGGAGCACAGTGCCTACACCTGTGTGCATGAACGTTTATTGTAGTTTTTACTGACATTGTAGCTATATTTTGCACATTTTGGACATATTATAAATCCTAAATGGTGGACTCGCTCTATGCAGAGTTATATGACGTCACCATTATGCTCATTTTATTATCATCAATGAATAAAACAATAATGTCACACCAATAGAATACATTTTATTCTGATTAAAATTATAACGCATCACTTATCCCAGTGTTTATTTTCTGAATAAACTGACTGGCTTCTTAAAATTATTTAAATACAAAAAGTCTTCCTCAAAGATTCGGCTCCCGTTAAAGAAACATAAATCACATCTCTATTTATAAGCCTTTAATCATGTTATAATGTTGTTATGATTATGATTTTGAATGGATAAAAAGTCTATCATATGAAATTCTTACGTTCTGTCTGGGCTGGAAACTGTCAGTCAGATCTGGCAACCCTGGATGAAACAGCTGTAAAAATTCCTTGCGTCTCACCTCAAAGTTTCCATCCCGCCCTCGGCTCGTTCCACAGCGACCGCTCGCGTCCCGCCGCTCGTCACCGCTCGCGGGACGGAAAGCACCTGACGCCCGAGGGCCAGGCTGCGACACTCAGTCTGGCATCCCGCTGACCTCTGACCCCTCCAGTGCAGGGATGATGTCGGGGACTATTTCTAACCCCCGTCTCCTGGAGGTGACATCACGGCACTGCCCCGGGACACATGCCCAAGACGTGTCTGTCTGTCCGAGAAGATGACTCACTCGGAGCCCGGAGAGAAAACCATCTGCACTTTTCACCACAGGAGGCAGTAACAAGAGCTGCTTAGTTAATCGTTTATATTTATGTTTCTGTTGTCGGTGTGCTTCAATAAAACACCTTTGAAATATTCTCCTTTGTGCATATTTTGTGCTCCATAAAATTTTAATGAACCATATGTCCAACCAGACGTCCCATTTGGGGCTGATGTATCGTCCATCTGTCAGTTTACAGGTGGAAGAGCGGTTTTCATGAAGTTTCCAGTCTCTCATGAAGAAGTTTTTGGGATCGATCCTCACAAACTCTTTAGATGGGACCTGCAGTCTTCCCTGTGTTACTTTGGGTTCCCTCTGGATTCCTCCTGCCGTCCAAAGACATGAATGTGTTGAAATGGTGGTTCTAAATTTGCCCCGAGTGAATGAATGTGAGTGAATGTTTGTCTGTCAGTGTGTCGGCCCTGAGACTAACTGCGTTGAGATAAGGAATAAGTGGGAAAAGATGAATGAATATATAAATGAATAAAGTAAATCTGTTTTTTCACAACAAACAGTTAAAAAAAAGGCATTTGTTCTTGGTTTTTAAAGTTAAAGAACGTTTCACTTCTTATCCAAGTCTCCGAGTCTGGTCACCATTGAATCAATTCCATTTCTAGAACGGAGCAAACCCGAGTAAACTGACAGCGGAGTAAGCCAATCAGAAAAAGGCAGATGTGACGTTAACAAAGCCACAAGAAAGTGAGCAACGCAATAAAGGCTTGTAGTGCTGTAAGCTGCTGTGTGACTGTGTTTTTGGTCGTTTAAAACAGAATTTACCGCTGAATGAAACAAACTCTCAGCTCCTCGGTCGCCATCTTGATTGTTGTTGTTGAGGAAACGAGTGACGCTGCTCACGAAGAACACGTGACTTAAATAAACCAATCAAAATGCACGGTACAACTGGGATTTGAATCCAACCACGGTGGACGGCGCGGTGACCAGACTGATATTTCTCTGTTTAATAATACAGAGACATATCATTCTGGATTTTCCAGGCAAAAAGAATTTAGTTTCAGGTCAGAACTCCTCTTTCCAAGAAGCATAAAACCCAGCTCTCAGGTTAGCCAGGTTAGCTCAGAACGAAGCCTTTAGATGAAGGTGAAACTTTAAAAACCAAGAACAGATGATCCAATTCACCTGGATGACTGAGAGTCTTCACACACATCTGTTTTTTTGTGATATTCTATGAGAAAATTAGCCTAATCCATTTTTTTTTCATTAATAGGCCAGTGTTTATTCACAAAGCCTGTTTCCAGTTCTGTTGTATAACCATCAGTTCATGGATTAAAAAACACTAGATTTCTTTCTATAGATGTAGGAGATGTAGAGGCAGCAGCCATGAGGCTATAAAGGCCACTCACTTGTTTTTCCCACTATGGCTGCACAATTAATCGAAATCAAATCGAAATCGCAATTTATTATTATTATTTAGGCGAGGTCCTCTGCTGAATACAAAAAAATCTCTACAGGGTGCTAATATGTATAAAGTTGGCTCCAGCTGTAGTTTAGACCTCTTATTATTATTAGTTCAGCAGTGTATAAGGTCAGTCTCAAGTTTCAGTGCTCCATCAAATGAACATTGATTTAATAGATATCACAACTCTAATCACAACTGCAATATCTGTCAGAAAAATCACAAACAAGATATTTTTTCAAAATTGTTCAGCCCTAGTTCGGTCACTGCATTTTTCCTTCCCCCTGGATTTCTTTTTGGTGAGACAGTGAGAATATGTTCATTTCTTTATAACAGATTACAGACCCTGCTATAAAATATTCACAGTGTTACTTTTTTGCTATTAATATTTGACTCATGTATGTATGGTTATTCATAATTTCAACTTCAACAATAGAAATGAGGTGGAAACAATCTTCTGCCACACACGATGATAAAAAGACAACGTGGTTGACCGTTGTTGTCGCTGTCTGTGACCCAGCAGTGGAAACACAGTTAAACCTGAGCCGTGCAGCTCTGACCTCTGACCTCTGACCTCTGCTGTACAGTGACACCTCATGTGATTGCTAACTACAGCAGGAAGGGTTACAGACCTGACTCAGTTAGAGCAGGTCTGGAGAAGGATGATTGTACGAAGGTTGTGGAAAGCGATTGACTTGAGTTATAGAGTTACAGTTTAAAAGCAATGCAACCTGAGGAGATGTATGTACACTTCTGACAAAAAACAAGTGTGTGCTCAGGACGAACCCTCCGTCTGATCTACGCAGTTTTCCTCAACACCTTGTATGTATAATGACAGATAAAGCAACACAGAATTACTTTTATTGCTATTCATATTTGACTCTAATATGTAAGGTGATTTATAATTTTAACCTCTAGACCAGGGGTGGCTTCGGGACCCACCATCACTGTATAAAGACAGGCCGCCACCCAAATTAAAGAGATATTGAGAAAAATGAAGAAATATTTCAAGAAAATTAGAAGATATTGAGGAAAATTAAGAGATATTTTAAGAAAATTAGAAGATATTGAGAAAAATTAAGAGATATTGAGGAAAATTAAGAAATATTTCAAGAAAATTAGAAGATATTGAGGAAAATTAAGAAGATATTTTAAGAAAATTAGAAGATATTGAGAAAAATTAAGAGATATTGAGGAAAATGAAGAAATATTTCAAGAAAATTAGAAGATATTGAGGAAAATTAAGAGATATTGAGGAAAATTAGAAATATTTCAGAAATAGAATATTGAGGAAAATTAAGAGATATTGAGGAAAATTAAGAAATATTTCAAGAACATTAGAAGATATTGAGGAAAATTAAGAGATATTTTAAGAAAATTAGAAGATATTGAGAAAAATTAGAGATATTGAGGAAAATTAAGAAATATTTCAAGAAAATTAGAAAATATTGAGGAAAATTAAGAGATATTGAGGAAAATTAAGAAATATTTCAAGAAAATTAGAAGATATTGAGGAAAATTAGAGATATTGAGAAAAAATTAAGAAATATTTCAAGAAAATTAGAAGATATTGAGGAAAATTAGAGATATTGAGAAAAATTAAGAAATATTTCAAGAAAATTAGAAGATATTGAGGAAAATTAAGAGATATTGAGGAAAAGTAATACATTTCAAGAAAATCAAAAGACATTGAAGAAAATTAAGAAATATTTCAAGAAAATTTGAAGATATTGAGGAAAATTAAGCAGTATTCATGTTAGGTATCACAGTAATGTTGTTTTTTGCACTGGTTGAGTTTCTTCTATATGATTCTATTCTATCCGTCCCACACTGCCACCTACTGTAAAGGAGAGTAAAATGATTTATTTTTAAAAATGAAACTTTCTTTTTTTGCCCTGGCGACCCACTGAAAACAGTCCCGTCCCGACCCACCAGTTGAGAACCACAGCTCTAGACTACACTTGAAATGAAGTGGAAACAATCTTGTGGTAAACAGCATTAAAAACATGTGACCCTCGTTCTCGCTGTCTGTGCTGCTCTGACCTCTGACCTCTGCTGTACAGCCGCGCCTCATGTGACCGCCAACTTTAGTCCTGCATTCTTCACATTTTTGACATAAGTTTGACTCCGTAGAAAAAAAGGAAAATAAAATGCCAGTCACTCAATAAAAAAATGACTCCATGCTGCCAGTTTCACCAGGAGCCTTGATAAAAGTGAGTCTCTTTCAGCTGCTCGCTTTGTTTTGTGGATTGCTACAGCTAAAAATTTGCATGAGTACTGTGGCAGTTTTTTTATTTTATTTTATGCCTGATGCCTTTCCTGACACATCTCAACATTTAGGTGTTTTAATGTGAGTTTTTCTTTCTTTTGCACTAAAGATGGGGAACTAAACTCTTGACTTACATGGAGCTCAAAGTTTGCATTCTTGGCAGTGCAGCAAGTACAGAAACATCTGGTTTTATGGCAGAGAGGACAAATCAAACGTTCAAAATGGTATAAATTTGTTTTTCGTTTACTCTGATCTTCTTTTGTTGTTGTTTTTGCCAGAGTCACCACAGCGACTCCTCTGCCTCCTGTAGTCTGCAGTGATTTGCATCTCTGAGTTGCGTAAGTTCCTGATGCAACACTCACAGCACAAGGAGCACGCTGTCCTGTGATCTTGTGGCTGGATTGGCTTTTTCTCAAAACTTGTTTTGGTTTAAAGGACAACAACTCATTTCTTCACTGTTTTGGTCTCATTTTTCTCTCTGGAGTGCCCCCTGTATTTCAGAGTAAATCCTGTGTGACCATTTTCTCGACTTGACTCTGGTTTTCTCCTCCTCGTGCCTGAAGGTTTTCTCTGCCTTTTGGTGAAAATTTAAGAAATAAAGCCACCTCTGGTTTGTTATGGCTCACCAGGACACAACGCTATCTTGTGAGACCCAAGACTTCAGGGACAGCGAGTCGGTGCTCACATTCTTGCAAGGCTGTTTTTATATCAAGATAAACCAGGGGGAGATGCAGAGAGCTTAATTCACTCTGTAACAACTCATGGAGCCATTACATGGACTCCAAAAACAAAGACATAAAAAGACATTTCCCTTTAAAAATAAATTGGTGTTATGATTAAAACTAGGGCTGCAACAATTAATCGGATTAATTGATTATAATCGATTATTGAAATAATCGTCATCTAATTTAGTAATCGACTGATCGCCAACTGGGATATTTAATTGACTCTGACACATGCCATGTTCTGTGAGAGAAGGTTTTATTACCTAGAATGCACATTTTGTGTTTTTGATTAAAAATATCATATATGTATTACATTGTATTATGATATTTGATGTATATGTGCTCTATATAAACATCCTCAAGAAGCTTGTAGCTTGGTCTGATTTAATTTTGTAAAAATTAAGTGATTTTTGGTAGCATTATCACCAATTTTTAACAAAAACTATAAAACACCTGAAGTTTTTAACCATTTTATTCGCGCTTCTCTATCTGATTATTAATGGACTAATCGAAAAAGTAATCGACTGATAAATAATCGTTAGTTGCAGCCCTAATTAGAAATGTTGCTTACATTAAAAATAACATCTGAAAAAACGACAAGTCCAAATGAATTTTCCTAAAAACTTAAATTGTCATCAAAAAATAGTTATCCCATAAAATTCAAAACTTAAGCCCTAGCTTTATGTTCTTTAATTATGACAGAACATTGTATGGATTTCAGATGCTTTTAGTCACAGTGAGTTCAAATGGGTCCTAAAAAAATCGAAAAATCCCGACGCCAAACTTTCGTTGATGGAGCGACCAGGTTTCGAGTTTATACGAGCTCCTCCTGTCACTGACCCTCTGTCTGCTTGGACTCTCTCTGGTTGCTAAGCGATTATCTTCAAAACGATACAAAGATTTCTTGTAGCTACTGGAGTTAGCGCAGCTTGTGCAGCCTTTTCTTTTGTCGCCGCACACTGACAACACTCGCTCTGATCACTGCTCCCAGCGTCTCTTACTGACTTACTCATAGTTAACATTTAATTTACTCCGTGTATCTTACTACTTCCTCTCTAAAATTCAAAATTACGCTTGCTTGCGCCCTCATGACAGCCCTAGTTATGACATCCACTCTGTCCCTCTTTGGCCCGAATCCATGCTGCAGAAAGTGACGTTGGGTAAAACACAAAACTGCATGTGTGGGCCACTCATCACAATACCAAAATAAACCCGGAAGGCAAGTTTTAGCCAACAGCGGTCATCACTTATTCAGGATCCTAGTCTAATAATACAGCTATGAATTTTATATTTAGCTACGAAAACCCCCTCCCGCACTCTGCGCCTAATGATTTTCAGACCAGCTTTGATTTATACGCTTCAGACACATTCAGGAAGAGCAAGACAAGTTTTTTTTTTGACTGCCATCTTCAACCTGTCCCGTAAAACCCACAAACATAACGTGCAGTCCCCCGCCGGTGCATTTGAAACCCTGGCAGCAGATAAACGACATATTTTCCCAACATGCCGTGCCATACCGTCCCGACCGCTCACTTTGACACATGACATAAGAGTGACACCTCATACCTTCCCGACAACCCCCTAGCCCGGGCGGGACAGTATGGGGACTGCTGCTGTTCTCATATGGAGCACACGAGGACAGTAACATGAGCCGCGCTGCGCTGACACGGGCCATATTTTTTTTTGGGAGCAGAGGTTTGTCAGAGATATAAAGAGGCTCGAGCGGAGGGGGGGCCCGTCACTGCAGACAGAGACGGGACACAGAGAGAGAGGGGGACCTTAGCTGAGATACTCGCAGACAGCATCCGGGACGGGACAACCATGGGACTGCACAGCGTGGAAGAGCTGGTGAGGCAAAGATTGCAAGTTTTGATGGCGTCATTTGTGTTTTTAGACCTGTTCAACTCAGGAGTGTTAAGATAAAAACCATTAAACAGATCAGTGATGGTCTTCTGCGGGGTTTTAAAGAGTTTTAGTCCTGCTCAGTGGTGGGATGCAACGAAAGAAAAGTACTTTGTTACTTTTACAAGGGGTACTTTTACATTTACTTCACTATATTTTTGAATTGGCTTGAAGTATTTTGAGTTTTGTAAAGTAGTACTCCTTTAGAAACATCAGAAGACCTCAGAGACAGATTCTTCTGCTGCAGCAGTTTGTTCATTTCATCTGGAATCAGCAAAATCCCTCACATTGAGTTGAGTCTGTGCAAAATACTATTACTTTTTCGCAAGTACATTTAATAGTGAGTATTTTTATACTTAAATATTTGCTCCTTTATCTGTACTTTTACTTAAGAAAAGAAATGAAGTACTTCTTCCACCGCTGGTCTTGCTCTGGTTGGGGGTTTGAACCAGAGCTTAGTCCTGGTTTAGGCACAGTTTAGCTCTAGTTTTATCCTTGTTTAGTCCTGGTGTGGACTCACTTAAGATCCATTTTAGACCATGTTTAGTCCTTGTTTATACCTCCTGGTTTAGACCTTGTTTTTACCTGGTTTAGACTTAATCCAATAAGATGGCACTTGCAGAGACATTTTGTTAAGTTGGTATAGATACGATAGATAATAGATCATTTCAGACTGGTTTAGCTCAGGTTTAGCTCAGGTTTAGCTCAGGTTTAGCTCAGGTTTAGTCCTGCTCCAGTAGTTCACAGCCAACATAGTCCTGGTTTAGGGCCATGCTTAGTCCCAGATTTAGAACAGAAGTTTAGTATTTGTTTATAGTCCAAGCTTGTGATAAAATCAGTATTTTAATCTTGGGTTTAGACCTGGATCAGTCCTGATTTAGAACGATTTTAGTCTGTTAAAGATGGACATACACAGACAGACAAGCCTTCACTCATAGAGTCACCAATTCACCTGATGTCTGTGGACGTTGGGACAAAGCTCGAGTACTTTCGGAGAACCCATACTTACTCGGACGACTCTCAAACCCCGCGGCCTGAGAGGATTTTAATAATAATCTGTACTTTTTCACTGCAATAGAGGTTCAACATACAGAATACAGCGATGGTGACAGGGAGCCAGTTACTTCATAAAGGAATCCTGTAATCCAGGACTGTCCCGGGACATTAATATTGATGATCCACTTGCTTAACTTAACTTTAGGTCAGATTAAGGCTGAAGAAGAAACACGTGCTGCAAAAAAAAAGGAGGATTTCTCCAAATTGTTACAAACAAACTGCAGGAACCTAAAGATGCTAAGCTAAATATCGTATTTTTTGGCTTTTTTTGGTTTTATTGGACAGGAAATCATGGAAGAGAGAGGTAAGGAGAGACATTTGCCAAATTGTTGGACTTAAACCCACAATGCCGAGGCAAGCTGTAGTCGTATACCACAGCACACTCTTCAGTTTTATCAAGGCTAATATTTCAAAACATTTACAGTTTTTCATTGGTGAACACAGAGGATCCCTTACAATACAAATCCCCTTCTATGTTTACAAAAGGCTGCAAAGGTTTGGGCCAGGTTTGATGGGATGTTATCCTAAAAAAATTTGCCATTTTGCCACAATTTAAAATTTCAAAATTTAAACCAGATTTTATTTAATTATTAGCAATTTATTTAAACATAGAAGTTGGTAAATTAGCTAAACAAATGGAAAAAAACCTCATTAATCGCGTTTGGATCAGAGATTTAGTCGGAGCTAACAGATGTTATTATAGCTTTCTTTAGACCAGGGGTTGTCAATCTGTGGTACGGGGCACCTCTGATGGTACGCAGGCTTCAGATGAGATTTAGTTTTAATTGAGAGACAGTTTAGTTTCTGTTCTAGCCTTGGCTGGGGGCTTGATTTGATGTGAAAACCACTGCTTAGTCCTGGTTTTAGGCACAGTTTAGTCCTCGTTTAGACTTGCTTCAGATCTAATTTTGACCTGGTTAGCTCTTGTCATTTAGTCTTGGTTTAGACCTCATTTGGTCCTGGTTTAAACTTGCTTTAGATTAAATTCAGACCTGGTTTAGCCCTTGTTTAGACCTCACATAGTCTTTGTTTAGACCTTGTTTTGCCTGGTTTAGACCTCATTTAGTCTTGGTTTAGACCTCATTTAGTCTTGGTTTAGACCTCATTTAGTCCTGGTTTAGAGTTGCTTTAGATCCAATTTAGACCTGGTTTAGCTCTTATTTAGACCTCACTTGGTTTTGACCTGGTTTTGACCTGGTTTAGGCCTCCTTTTGTCTTGGTTTAGACTTGCTTTAGATCCAATTTAGACCCAGTTTAGTCCTTGTTTAGACCTCACTTGGTTTAGACCTGCTTTTATTCTGGTTTAGATTTGTTTTAGACTAAATTCAGACCTGGTTTAGCCCTTGTTTAGACCTCACATAGTCTTCATTTAGCCCGTGTTTTTACCTGGTTTAGTCCATTAAAAGGGTAGGTGTTAGATGAAGGCTGAGGGTTAGGAGCGGTGTAAACGGGAGCAGCTGTGGGACGTCCTGACTGTGACACTGTTAATGTGCCGGGGCGGTAAGGCTGTCGACAGTCCCAGCACGGCTCCCATCAGACTGTGTTGTGGGAATCAAACCCCCACCCCTCTCTCTTTATCTAATGCAGCTGGGACTGGGACAATAACCTCCTCGAAATTCACTTGGAAAATTAAGTGAAAACAGCTCAACAGGAGAGACATGATGAGCTTTAACCTAGGTAGTTTTCT
>CM036254.1:5266382-5353882 GCA_020698575.1 Bostrychus sinensis | reverse complement strand
TGGAACAGATGCCCGAGCCACCTCAACTGACTCCTCTCGATGTGGAGGAGCAGCGGCTCTACTCCGAGCTCCTCCCGGGTGACAGAGGTCCTCACCCTATCTCTAAGGGAGCGCCCAGCCACCCTGCGGAGGAAACTCATTTCGGCCGCTTGTATCCGGGATCTTGTCCTTTCGGTCATGACCCAAAGCTCATGACCATAGGTGAGAGTAGGAACGTAGATCGACCGGTAAATCGAGAGCTTCGCCTTTCGACTCAGCTCCTTCTTCACCACAACAGACCGATACAACGACCGCATTACTGCAGACGCTGCACTGATCCGCCTGTCGATCTCACGCTCCATCCTTCTGTCCACGCTCCATAAAAATTATGAACAGAACCGGTGACAAAAGGCAGCCCTGCCGGAGTCCAACATGGTGGTGGTCCCTCTCTTTAAGAAGGGGGACCGGAGGGTGTGTTCCAACTACAGGGGGATCACACTCCTCAGCCTCCCTGGGAAAGTCTATTCCAGAGTACTGGAGAGGAGAATTCGGCCGATGGTCGAACCTCGGATTCAGGAGGAACAATGCGGTTTTCGTCCTGGCCGCGGAACAGTGGACCAGCTCTACACCCTCTATCGGGTGCTCGAGGGTTCGTGGGAGTTCGCCCAACCAGTCCACATGTGTTTTGTGGATTTGGAGAAAGCGTTCGACCGTGTCCCTCGTAGTGTCCTGTGGGGGGTGCTCTGGGAGTATGGGGTCCGGGGCCCTTTGTTAAGGGCTGTCCGGTCCCTGTATGACCGGAGCAGCAGTTTGGTCCGCATTGCCGGTTGTAAGTCAGACCTGTTCCCAGTGCATGTTGGACATTGAAAATCATTGGTGGGATTTTAAGAAGGCAGCTGCAGCACAGAGGCCATCAAACATCACCCAAAACTTGTGTTAGCAGTTAGAAAAGTTACACAGAGAACTGAAGCTAAGCGATGAATAATACTAGATTAAAAGAGTCACATTTTTCATTTGCTCTTCAAATTAAGTCAAGCTAACTCTGAATATGAAATAATAAATAGTTTTTTTTTTGTCATTCACATCACTTTAATGTATTTTAAGATAATGGGTGGGCTGAATATTTCTGATTGCAACTATAAATCAAATATTTTATGCCACAAACACTGCATGCCTTTATCAGTTGAGTGTATAAGAGTATAGAAGTCTTGTTAAGTGGTTTTTCCAAGCTTTTCCAAACTGGGGATTTGCTGACAGTCTCAAAGCCTTTCATTGATCTGTCTTTTAAAAGAACGTGCCTGAGATGTTCTCCAAACATATTGAGGGCTTGTAACAAAAGAGGCAGACGCTTGAAAAGTAAATGGGCTGTCTGTTTTGTTTTCTTCACAGGGAGCAGATGGAGAGGAAGTGACCGCTCCACCACTGCAGAGGAAAGGTACTTCCACACAAAAAGTGCCTGTACTTTAATATTAATCACTAAAATACTGCACTACATATATGATACAAGACATATAAATGCACAAATTAAATGTTACGCTCTCACAGTTGTATCAGATCTCAGGGTCAGACAGATAACAAGAGACAATGACCACAAATCATTTTATTAAACTGGACCGACAATGGCTGAACCACAATATTCTGATATTTACTGAAAACTCCCAGTCATCCAGGCTTTTTGAATCACCACAAAAGGTTTAGAAAGAAATCATCTGGACTTTTCGTTGGACTATTGATCCAAATGACTTTTTCAATAATGAAGTAAGCTGGTGATAGAGCTGGGTTTTATACAGAGGACTTTGATGGAGGACTTTTCTAATACTATTGGTCTGTTGTGGATGAAAGCCTTGGTTGTGGTTCCCGCTGGCATTTCATGAGTACCTCCTCTCTCTTACGCGTTGATTATTCTTCAAAATTGTAATAAACCAACATCTGTGTTTATTAGTACAAAGACATTTTACTTAATTAATTGTAAATGCTAATTCCCCTGTATTTTTCAGTGAAAATCAAATAAAAAATTGAATACCTAACAATCTGTCTGCCTTTAAAATATAATAATATAACAACATAAACGCCTATTACATTTATTTAATATATTTTAATGTTCAAAATTATCTTAATAATAATAAATGAAAATAAATAATCTTAATTAATCTTTTAATAACTCCCATTTGAAACAAGCTATTAAACTTTTAAAAAATTGGAACAAAATATAATCTAATAATATCTTTAGCAGTTTCACCTCCTTTTTATCATTTGAGCTTGTCTCATAAGTTTCAGTTCAATATAAAAAGACTGCAAATGTTTTTCACCTTGGAAATATATTATGAATAATTAGGGCCGGGAACCAAATTAAAAAAAAAAATTAACTAATTAATCGCAAATCTGAAAAAAATTAATTGCGATTATTCGTATTATGAATTCACGTACAAACACAAAATTGTATATTTAGAACATTTATTTTTTTTCAATTTTGTTTCAATTTTGAAATTAGTTTATTCAGACATTGTTTACATTCTTCTTATTATCATTACAGTACAAAACATAACACTTAGTAGTCTGAAAAGGAACAGGCTGAAGCCTGAGCTTATTATGCCTACCCCCAATCCATTAAACACTAAGGGCCATATTTACTAAGACGGGTGCTAAACTGCGAGTGCAGTGAGAAAATATGCGGCCACTATTAATGTTCGTGTTGTGGTGAATTACTAAGACAAACTGCGTGGCGGTAACAGTGCAAACAGAGGGGGCGGAGCTATTTAAACAGCATCATTGCGTGTATTGTTTTGCGTCATGGAAGGTGCGGAAGTGGAACACAAACGGAAGCAAAAATTTAACTAAGAAGAGCTGAAAGTGCTGGTGAATAATTTTTTCCTCCGTCATGGCAAATAGATCTGCACGCGTGGCAAACACTCTAACCCTACGTATTTGTTCATTTCTTCTCCTTCGTCTCACACGAATCACAGCAGCCATCTGTGCAAAAGATTAGCACGTCCTTCTCCAACGTGCTAAATTTAGACGCTATTTTCACACGCAAAGTCATGGTGAGCCTTGATAAATAATATTGTGGGCGGTAAATGAATGAATTTGCATTTTCTCCGCCTTCCATTTTGCGCACTCTGGGAAGAACGCCTCAGTTTACAGATTCATTAGGTCATAGGAGCAAAATCTGCATTGCGTTCGCTCTGCTCCTGTAAGACACGCAAATCTCAACTGCGTCCTGGGTTTGCTCCAATTTTAGCGCATCTTATTCAGTTAGCGTGCACGCAAACCTTTGATAAATCTGACCCTTAAACTTTAAACAAAATAGCCGCCTTTGTTTTAAAGCACAACATACCATCCTCAGTGTCACCGAGTGTCAAAACAAAACAGTCCTTGGTCATTTTGCTTCTAACCTCAATATTCATTTTCTTCTTTTTCCTCATCTGGAAAAAGCCTTGGATATTTACTTACTTACTTACTTACCTTACTATTAATTTAGTTTCAGTGTAAAAGTAAGCTCTCTTATCAGCTTACGTCAGAGTTAAAAAAGCCTTTGTTATCCAGTTGATTTACTACAGTGAAAGTGCTTTAGGAAAACATAATGAGCTTTTTATCACTTCATGCACATTCTGGACAGTGATAAAGTTGCTGTAATAAATCCACTTTGTTATTGTGTGTGTAGACATTTCTCCGACGAGCCAGGCGCTGTGTGAAGACGTGGTGACGGTGCTGACGGTCTTCTGTGAGAAGTTAGAGTCTGTGGACAGGTATCTCTCCCACTTTATTATCACATTTATTACATTGACAATAGGCTGTGAAATAATAGGTAAATGTCTGATTTGCATGTGTGTTTTATGCCCAGTGATAACCAGCTCCTGCAGCTGCTCTACCTTGAGTGTATTCTGTCCATGCTCAGCAGCTGTCCTCCCACAATGCATCTGTCCCGAGGATTCACTGACCTTGTGTGGTAAGACTCTGACCGTGGGTTAATTAAAATCAAAGACAGGACACGTCTCAAGGGCACAAACCTTCCTCCATTCAGCAGAGAAGTTTTAAAGATACAGAGAGATGGATGTCATTTTCATATTTTGTAGATAAATATGCAATAAAAATGGTGAACTTCTCTTAAGTAACACTTAAGTAAAGGACAAACTGTTCAGTGCTGTTGGGTAGCAAGGCTCTGTGAAGATGCATGTACACACACTCAGATACTCAAACACAGCAAACAGGGCTGGGACGATACGCTTTAGTCACTATACTTAGGTAGTGATACGATTCATATTTAGTATGATCAATGACTGCGATGTTTTCCCCTTAAATGTAAAATCAAGTTTACTTATAGACTTACAGTAATTATTCAAGAACCCAAATAATGTTTCAAAAGTCATTTTTGTATTAAGCAGTTATAAATAGTTTTATTCATGTCACAGTATTTGTCAGACAAAGTGGTTATCAGTGCAGTGCTACCCTCGAAGTCCTGGCAGAATTTTTGACCACCTTTTGGCCACAGTTGACTGTGAAAGCAGTGCATCACTGTAACACCATTATTACAGCCTGGCATGGCCAGACACACTCCTTTCCTATTCTATACAAAGAAGTTAGTCTGGTGTGCCTTTGCTTTAAATTAGTTTCTATGGGCGGGACAGTCTCAGGCGGCGTAACCAATCAGAGAAATGAAGAGTGGGACATAAGCAGTGCACTGCTGACGCAAACAACCATGACAGGTTTGCCATTTTTGTCATAAAACATCAGAATACGCCGTATTATGAGCAGCTCTGTACTTATTTCTGAATGGGGACAGAAGCAGAAGCCAGATGTACAAAGACTTGCGGAGAAAGTGGGTTTGTTTGTGTGTGGTCGTTATGCCGGACGTCAACGGGACTTTACTGTTGCTGTGGTAACAAGGCAAAGAAAACAACGCAGACTTCAGCAGAACAGGTGACGAAGAAAAGCACTAAAGGCTGTTAATTAGGTTGCAGAAGTTATTAAATTAGCTCGGTACTACCTTGGTTAGCTTCTCCATTTGTAAGATGCGCTGCAGATAAACAGCAGTGATAGGCCAGTTCCAAATCGACTGGAGAGAAACGCTTCGCTGTGAGTGAGGAACCAGACTTGTCCTGCTTTTGAAAAGAAAGTAGGAAAGGCTGGCTTGCCAGGCTACCATTATTATGCATGACTTCACAAAAGTATCAAAAGCATCGATATAGGCCAAAAGTATCAACACTTACTATCACGTTGCAAAATATCACAATATATTACAAAAATATTTTTTCCCAGTCCTAGTAAATATAATAGTAATTAGTTTCTAATCCTGAAAAGTAAATACCCTGGCACTGTAGTCTTGCTCTTTCTGCCGATGCTTGATTGTATGTAGCATCTTCTTTTATTACTCTACGCTATTAAAATCTCATGTGCCTTTGTCCAGGAAACAGTTGTGTCCGTCCCTCGTGGTGATCATGGGGAATCCTGTCAATGACAAAACCATCACCTCTCACCACAGCCACATGGGGACGCTAGAGAGAGACAGACTCACTTTAGGTAACTTATTTCTGTTATCTGCTGACACTTTATTATTTGGTCTTTTTTCATGTGTCCTTGTTTCCCTTCACATTCCCTCCTTCAGGACTGGGCCCGGAGGTGGGCTCTCCCTCTGGGGGTGTCTCAGACCAGGGCAGGGGGTCTGGGTGCTCCTCCAGCGCCCCCTCCATCATCGCCCCGGTGGTACGTACAGTGTGTTACATCGCTGCAGAGCTGGTTCGTCTGGTCAGCTGTGTGGAGTCCATGAAGCCAGTGCTCCAGTCCCTGTACCACAGAATCCTGCTGTACCCCCCTCCACAGCACCGCACCGAGGCCATCCGCATCATGAAGGAGGTCGGCCTAAATCACATGGCTTCAGTTCCATGTCTGTAATATGAAATGTTATTTCTATAGATACAGTTGGCAACTGTGGGAACACCCACAAAAACTGCACATCTGATTAGACAGTGGGGTAAATAAATCACTCACGACAATGAGTGGTGCTACAGTAAGGAGCTGTTTCAACGAAAACACGTTTTTCTGATTCTGTAAAGGTTTGATTGCAGTTCATACAAGGACAGGGTTTCCATTTTCTGTTTAATTTTCAAATATAAATGGATTGTTCATGTTCATGACACCAGTAAGACATAACTTGTTATTATTTGCAAAATTAATAAAGTCTGAAAAGAATAAAAAGTAGAAGTGTTTCCAAGTGCGTGAAATGGTTTGTTTTCCCTCACATCAGGCCACGACTCCACTAACTTTATATCTTTACATACATTGTTGTTTTGTATCTGTAGATCTTAGGCAGCCCCCAGCGGCTCTATGACCTGGCCGGTCCATGTGTGGCTGAGCCTGAGACCCGGAAGAGATCCTTCTCCAAGAGGAAGTCTCACCTGGACCTCCTCAAACTGTGAGTGATCCCACAGATGCCAGATGTAATACTCAACAGTAGAGGTAAATATTGGTTGTTGCATGACTGTGTTTCAGAGTAATGGACGGTATGACAGAGGCCTGTGTGAAGGGAGGTATCGAGGCCTGTTACTCCTCCGTGTCCTGCGTCGGTGCTCTGCTGGGGGCTCTGGAGGAACTGTCCCAGGGAAAGGGCATTCAACCTGAACAAGTAATTATAACTCTGAACGTTGAATGCGAATGAAGTTGGGCGGATTTGAGTTCATACGGAGAATCTCAGAGTGCTTGTACTGAACTGTGGGGGGGGGGCAGTCTACGATGGCGACAATTTAAGCTCTAAAATGATCAGTTTGTGTATGCAAAGGTCCTGTGAGGTGTGCCTTAGAAACAGCACAGGAGCATTTCCTGGGGAAGGCGGGCTTTCACATAGATTGGTGAAACCAAGTGTTTTCAGCTCCTGAGAAACTCAGCGGCCAGCTTACAGAGTTACTCAAACATGCGTGAATGAAAAATAATACAATTTTTGGCATGTTTTTGGTGAGAAAATGACATTATAATATGGTAAAAGACTTACAAAAGTGGAGTTAGCATAATAGGTCCTCTTTAATTGTCTGTTAGTGGAATCTCTGTGTAAAATATCCTACCTGTACTCACTGTATCTCCTCAGGCTCGGCTGCTCCTCAGACGTCTGGAGGATCTCAAAGATGGCACAGAGTCGACCAGAGAATCCATGGAGATCAACGAGGCCGACTTCCGCTGGCAGAGACACGTCCTGTCTGCAGAGCAGCCGCCCTGGGACCCCTGCTCTGACCGCAGCCCCGACATCAGCATCAGCATCACCACCGAAACAGGACACACCACATCTGGACCTGGAGGTTGGGGAGCTCGGCCTGGGCCACACCACGCCAGAGGAGTGCGGGGAGGAAGTACGTATACCCTCTCCGTCATCGTGTTTCAGTCAGGACGAGGACACCAGGCGGGAACTGACCCCCAAACCGGACCAAACCAGCAGCAGACAGGGGGGAGAGGAGGGAGGAGGAGAGGGGGTAAAGGAGAAGACTGGAGGCGGGGTGGTTCCTCCCGATGTGGTCCAGAGGAGCCACGGTCTGGTCTACCCAGACATCACTAACTTCCTGTCTGTGGAGTCCAGGAACAGGTCACATCACGGAGCGGGGTCAGCGAGATACAGCGAAAGCAACTTCAGGTACAACACATGTCACCAGCACACAGGACATCTGAGGACAGTGGAGGGTAGATTAAAAACTGCTTATAAAAGTATAGAACTACTGTGAGTAATTATATTTAACGTTTACCCCAAAGCATAATGAAATAAACCATCCCATGCTTTTTAGCCAGTTGTTTAAAACATCACTGACTCAAACTTAGCATCTCATGGACAAGGATAACCTCCTCATTCATCTTCTGCTGCTGGTAGCCTTAAGGGTCTCAAGTACCTGGATGGAGCCAGTCCCACCTGCTTTGAGCCTAAGCTTTGCCAATGACAAGTTAATTGCAGAACTAAAACTTGACAGACAACCCTTCACTTTCATCACCCTTTATTTCTCTTATATTGTTATTGTCTCCTGTCTCATTGTCAGCATGGAGGAGCAGGACCTGTCCCGCACTGAGTTCGACTCCTGCGACCAGTACTCCATGGCGGCGGAGAAAGACTCGGGCCGTTCCGACGTGTCCGACATCGGCTCCGACAACGTGTCCCTGGCCGACGAGGAGCAGCAGACGCCTCGGGACTGCCCCGGACACCGCTCCCTGCGCACCGCGGCCCTGTCCCTCAAACTGCTGAAGAACCAGGAGGCCGACCAGCAGAGCGCCCGGCTGTTCGTCAAGTCTCTGTCCGCCCTTCTGCCTCGTCTGCTGGGACTGACCACGGCCTCCGAGGTGGACCTGTCCCTCCAGAACTTCTCCTCCACCTTCTGCTCCGGACTGCAGGCCGGTACGTGAAGTTTTTTAAACCAGTGTTGACAGGGGAAAGTATTTTATTATATCATATGCATCCATCAGTGGTGGAAGAAGTACTCCATTTTTTTACTTAGGTGAAAGTACAGATAAAGGAGCAATATTCTTTCTGAAGTTAAAGTAAAAGTATCACATGAAAATTTCTACTTAAGTAAAAGTATAAAAGTACTCTCTTTCAAATGTACTTGTCTGTAAAAAAGTAAAATATTTTGCACAGATTCTGGTAAATGTGAGGGATTTTGCTGAAAACTAAAGGTTAACGGTGCAATAGAAGATGCTGAATCTGTAGATGAGGTTTTCCTGAAGAGTACTGCTTTACTGCATCTTTTATACTTGTACTGTACTTGTATGTACTGTGTCTACAACGACGGGACGGCAAAACATTTTAAAAACGTTAAACTAAACTCAAAATACTTTTTACTTCAAACCAATTCAAAAAAGTAACGGAGTAAAAAATACACATTCTTGCTCTAAAATGTAGTGAAGTAAAAGTAAAAGTACCCCTTGTAAAATTTACTCAAGTAGATGAAAATTGTACTTAAATAAATTAACTAAGTAATTTTACTTCGTCACATTCCACTAGTGATATACATTCATCTTCCTCCATTGTACTTCTTTTGGGAGGAGTTCAGAAAGCTCTGATTTTACTGTCCGCTCTATTTCAAAAGTAAAGCTTTCATATGTATTACCAGGGTAGCCCCAAGTTACCTTGCACAGCAAGCTGGGTTCATGAAATCCATCTTGTCAGACTCCCGCTAATCCATTTGTATCTGGACCTGTGGCGGCCGGGCCAATGGCGTGGCAGTATTGCCATGAGGGAGCGGAATTTAGGTTTGCCGACCAAATGAAGCTCTTTTAGCGATACTTGTTAACAATATTGCGACATGGAAAAACGTACGGTATGCTGCTCTACATTTACAAAACAGCACAAATCTTCTAATGACTTTCTTGTGTTGTTTTACTGTTGTAGCAGTTTGTTGTTTAGCTATGAAGCTGGCGCTTTATCCAATCACCGCCAAGTATTGCACTGAATGCCCTTCACAAACGTTTTCATCGGGAGCCATTCCAGATTGATATAATGTTAGCAACTCTTTGCCAACGTTATATCAATCTGCCTTTTGCCAGGTTAAGTCCCAAGGTTTTAAAAGCAATAAAAAGGTATTACATTTGATTTGTTGTCAAATTCAAGGTCCTAATAATATTAAATTATATGGGCAGGTATTACACCAGAAGCATAGAGTTTTTTATATTTGATAAATCCCTGTCCATACATAAAATCAAATTTTACATTTAAGCTTATAGTATACTAGAAAATATAGAAAACACCACTAATTCAATTGTAGCTAGTAACTTCTGACTAAGACTAGCCACTGTGGCCAGTGAGAGAAAAGTAAATGTCAAGCCCTGGTTGTAGGTAACGTATAGATTGGTGAATGCATGTTAGCAAACAGACAAAACATCTTTTTTATTATTCAAATCATTGAGTTATTACCTTCATACAAGATATAAGTGTAATTAGAAATAACAGTTCTGCCCTGCCTAGAAGCTTGTATTTTTGTGACAAGTCTACTGTTACGTTGCAAAAAACATCATCTCCATACTCTTATTGAAGAATCTTTATCTCTGAAAATTATGAATTAGTTGTATTTTTTAATGCAACACTGGAGTTATTGCCCTTTCATTCGTGTAAAATTCATACAGATTATTGTTTTTTTTGCCAGCAATCTTTGCATAAAATTGAATACAAAGTGGCATTAAAAAGTCTTAAAAAGATGCTGGAGCTACCCTGCTTACTTCTACTTGAATACAGATTTTGAGTACTTATTCCACCTCTGCAGCCAATATTGTACAGCTCTACTTCCTTCCTAGTGTTATCTTTAATTAAACAACATGAGGTGAACATTTAATAAAGTTTGGTAACACTTTTTACACATGGTTGTGATTTTAATTGTCGTTGTAAACTGACCTCTCGTCTGTCTGTGTCTGGATAATATGTTTGTACAGTGCAGGTGTAGTCAGATATCTCTGTGCGGCGTCTGGACTCTTAATAAAAATGTTTTCACCTCTGAGGCATATCCCATAATCCATCAGTGCAAACAGAGTGCCAGTGGGAGTTTTTACATGAGCACAGTTAAATTACAAATCAGATTAAACAGCACGCTTAACTGACTTAATGAATTGAGCCTCGCTGTGCATCCCCCGAGCCACTTCTGATTAAAACGCTCTTCATCAAGTCACCACCTTTACACCGCCATGCACTCTTTATGTAATTTACTATATTTAATTCACCATCCACCCATTTTTACATTTTTAATAACTCCTCCTGTCTCCTTGATGTATGGTGGCCCTGAAGGGTCACAACAACACACAATACTACTACTAAGAAAACAAATGGAGGAGGATAGCCAAAAACTGTACCGTATTTTCCGCACTATAAGGCGCACCTAAAAGCCTTTAATTTTCTCAAAAACCGACAGTGCGCCTTATAATCCGATGTGCCTTATATATGGATCAATGTTGGTTAATTATGGCTACCGTATTCAGGGGGCGTCGCCGAAGTGACAGGTTTTAAAAGCAAAGCTGGCTCTACATTCTGCTCAACCAGACTTATCCCAAATCATACGTGAGTCCTAAAACTTAAGCAGTTGTCCTTTTGTTGTCCTAGTTGTCCCGAAAATGATATCAGCGCGGAGTCTGAAGCAGTTGTTGTCTGATAAAACATAAGAAGTACCGTTGCTAATTGTGTTAGCTCCTGTATGTAATGGCGAATCTCCGCAGGTGATGCGCAGATGCTCAATCTGTCTTTATCTGTCTTATCTTTATCTCTTTATCTGTCTAAATTTTTCACTTTAGCGACTGAATAGAGAAGAATCTAAGCTTTAAAATGAGGTATAACATGTCCATATTCAGCTAATTTTAGCCATGGTTAGCTGTGTTCAAACCACTCTGTTGTAAAAATAACTTAGCATCGCAGAGCGCGGATAGACGGCAAAAAGACGACACGGTATGGGATGAATGAGATACAGTAGTGTGACTGTATAAACTATAAAGTTACCCCTATATAAGTACTCGTATCGGTACGTACTCAAATGGAAGTACTCGTACTCGTATCGGTTTGAAAAAAAGTGGTATCGATGCATCCCTAGTTTTCAACGAGGGCAGTTGTAAGAACGCTGGTTTATATTCTATTAATAAAGTTTGACTGACTGACTTATCTGACTGTTTTATTGACATTCCTTTTAGTGCAGCGCCATCTAGTGGAATGCGCCTTATAATGCAGTGCGCCATATATATGAAAACAGTTTTAAAATAGGCCATTCATTGAAGGTGCGCCTTATAATCCGATGCGCCTTATAGTGCGAAAAATATGGTACTCAAATAAGAGTGTTACTTCAAAATAATGTTACTGAAGTAAAATATAGTCATCCAAATAATTACAGGTGAAAAATTGGTTGGCGAAAAACACTACTTGAAAAATGATCTGACTTATGTTTTAGTTTTTTTTTAATGCAATCAGTAAAAAGAAATTGTAATAATGAAACAATTCTGGTATTTCAAAATAATAAACATTAAAAATGTCTAAAAATAAATAAAGTCACCCACAGGAAACACCCATTTCCAAATATTCTCACTTTTTCACCAGATTAAACGTAGAGGTAATGTATAAATATGGGTAGACTCACCTAAAAATGTACTCAAGTAAGAGTATTGTTACTTTGAAATAAGAAGTTAGAAGTAGTGTTGTGATAAAACTGCTCTTATAAGTACAATTTATTCAAAATGTTATTCAAGTAAATGTAACTCAACTAAATTAGAAACGTAAAAATAAATTGGCAAATGTTAAAACAAATTTAGAAGCTACAAAACGGATGCTAAAAATCCCACACACTTTGCAAAAACAAATGTTGCAAGCCAAAAACAAAGAGGAAAACTGAAAAACTAATTACACAAGAATAGTCTAACAGTCTAACTGACTGTACTGCATGCACAGAAAAGCATTATTACTGTAGCCTTTTAGAATAAATCAACAACAAAAGTAAGACACACAATAAAAGGTAAGAACAAATTGAAAAACTGTTCACAAAAGCACATCGAAAATGTTACAGGAAACTTTAACAGCACTGTACAAAATCATCAAAGTATACAAATACACTGATAAACAAATAAAAACCACATAAGAATTGCAAAACACATTTTTTGCCACACTTAGCAGGGACACCGCAGCAATACATAAAAAATATAAATTGATCAGCTCAAAAACAAATGGCAAAATGGGAAAATAAATCACAAAATGCTAAATATTTATAAAACTTTTTTCTTGGTATTTTGTATTTCTTGACATAATTTTCCATTGTTTTGGGGCAACAGTAGTGAGTCAAGCGCTTGCCCACCAACCAGAGGGTCGTGGTTCGAACCTCACTCAAAGTGCATACTGTCATTGTGTCCTTGGGCAAGACGCTTCACCCACATTGCCTACGCCAGTCACAGTATGTGGCTTAGTTTAGTTTTAGATTTAGTCTATTTTTTGTTGTTTCCTAGCTTTTTTGCCAGGGGTTTGGGTTAGTTTTAAGGTTGTAGTCCACATGTCTCTTATTCCAGGTGGGATCCACTCTCCAGGCTTCGAGGCCGGAGACACTCTGAGCTGCCAGTCCCTGATGAACGCAGACGGCCTGTACCTGGTGTCGTACTACGCTCTGCTGCTCAACCTCAAGCTGTGCTGCAGCGACCACTACAAACGAAGATCTCTGACTCCTGTCCTCAGTCTGGTCAGCACAACTTCCTGATAAATACTGATATATACTAAAAAATACACATGTGGCGCAACCAGGGGCCCTGTAGTACAAAGCAAGCATGTCCTGAATATGTCTGTCCCACTCAGTTAGACAAAAGGACGTCTTCTTTCTTCTCTTGCAGAAGGAGTTTGTGCGTCTGATCCAGAGCAGCGGGGTCCTTGTCGTTCTGTCCCAGGCCTGGATCGAGGAGCTCTATCATCAGGTGTTAGAGCGCAACCTGCTGGCCGAAGCCGGTTACTACGGCTGCCCCGAAGACCACTCTCTGCCCCTCATCACCATGCTCCTGGGTACTGGGACTCACTGAACTAACTAAATATTAAAACTTGATCACACATGTTAAAAATACACATAAATGTTTATATCTTCTCAGATATCGATGGTCTGGGCAGCAGCGCTATCGGGGGGCAGCTGATCAGGAGGTCGTCCATCCAAGCCCCTCTCATCTCTGCTAAAGCTGGGAGCGACTCTGCAATGGCAGGTTAGTGTGCATCATTATCAGATCCTGTGAAAGATTTCAGAAGATAGTTTGTATTTTGATGGCAGTAATATCTCTAAATCAACAACATATAATAGGCTTAAATTTATTGCAGTTTTCCCTCTGGCATGAGTAAACTTATACTGAACTAGAAGCACTCAGAGAGCGCAGACCTCCACCAAGCTAGGGTCGCTCACCTGAGAAAAACCCCTGAAGGTCTGGATCTAGTTCAGTAAGAATTAAAGCTCCATCAAATCTGTGAACATACTACTGACAGAGAAAAACCTCACCTTTCATTTGGCGTTATACAAGTGTGTAGCTACATTTGTTGCTGTGCAATATGTGCCCCCTATACCTAGAACCTTCTGGATCACCAGAACCAGAATATCAACATGATCCAGGTCCCACTATGTCAGATTATAACATCTACCATAATGTCATCTGTAATTATTATTTGCTAATGGTTCTGGGCATTATTTGTTGAGTTAGAAGCTGTAATGGCAAAATTAGCCCCTTATTTCAATAGGTAAAGAATCCTTTAAAACATTCCTGGATCCAGATGGTGATCCGGATCACCCCAAAATAAAAAAAATAAAAATCAGTTGTTCTTTATTCAATTTCTTACATTTCCTGAAATTTTCATCCAAATTGTGCATACGTTTTTGAGTTATGTTGCTAAAAAAATAGACAGACAAACCAACGCCACCGAAAACATAACCCCCACCTTGGCGGAGGTAATTAAAGTGTATGTTTTATAGATTATTATTATTACTGTCACTTGTACCATTATTTGAAGAAGTCAGCTGTAAAGTGTCTGATGTGGCCCAGATTTGTTCTCTCTGTCTTCTAAGTTAATGCCTTGTAGTTGGTTCAGTTTGTATTAAATGCCTGGCACCGGCGCAGGAGGACACTCGATGTTTGATGCGATGTCTGTCTGTCTAGGATTTTGGTTTTAAGTGTCTTGTAAGCCCACTGCTACTGTTACTGCTACTGTTACCTTAGATGTGTAGAATGAAGATGCCCAAAAGTCTAACATGGTTTTGAAGCGTTAGGTGAGTACTATTCTTCTTATATGGACATTGTTTGTGGCATCCTCCAGGGGGCAGCCTTGGGGCCAAGTTATTTCTTTTTATACATAAATGACTTGTGCAAAGTTTCATACATGTTTGAGTCAGTTCTATTTGCTGATGACACAAACTTGCTTTGTGCTGGTGATAATCTAACAAATGTATAAATAATATAACATCTGCAAATGGGTAAGTTTAAACTGTGGTTTGACGTAAATAAATTATCTTAAACTTGAACAAACAAAAATAATGATGTCTGGAAATATCAAAGAGAAAAAACGAAATAATGCTTCAAATACAATGTGTCATTATCGACAGAGTAAAAGAAAATACATGTTAGGGGTCATAATAGATGAGAATCTGAATTGGAAAACTCATTTACAACGTATACAGTACATAAAGTATCAAAGTATTGCAATATTAAATAAAGCAAAACTAGTATTAGATAACATCACTTCATGCATTGCACTAATTTTACCTTACTCTACTTACTGTGCTGAGGTTTGGGGCAACAATTATAAAACTACACTAAATCCACTTCAGAAAAGGGCAATAAGCGTAATTAATAAGGGTGCTCCGATCGATCGGCCGCCGATCATGGCTAAAAATAGAGTGATCGGTGATCGGTAAATGGGCCGATCAGAAGGGCCGATCAAATTACAATAAACACGCGAGGCTCTCACATTTACTGTCCTGCGACTCCGGTTTGATTAAACAGCAGTAGCATTATTTTAGCAGTGTTTTTAAGTTAAGCCCTGGTTATAACTAACACAAACCTGCCCTGGAGGCGCTGCTTTGTGTCCCCGCTGTGTCCCCGCCTGCTTTAGGAGCGCACGGGACAGAACCGAGGCGCAGCAGTGCGTGTATTTGCAAACACCAACGTAAATAGAGCTACAGCTAACCCGCTAACAGTTACGTTAAAAGGATTAAGAAAGTTCAGAGTCTGCCTGTGTCTTGTTGCGTGGAGAAAACTGTGCGTTTTGTGGCTTAAACTGCACCAAATGGCTGCTAATGGAAAGAGAAAGTAAAAAGGCAGCCCATGTGTCCGTGAGTCTGAGAGGAGCACCTTTCATCGTTGTCTTCTCTGCTCTCTTTGCATGTTTTCTTCATTCAGACGTTGTCAAAACTGGCAGCAGGAGCTGTCTGCTCTTTAGTCCACTGTGTTTCAACCTGGTTTGGCTGCGCGTTACGCGGACACAGGCGCTGCACCCGCGGGCTCGCATTAAAGGAACCAATTAAGAACAGCTGATTTTTACATCAGCGGAGCATTCAAACAAAGCCACAGACACTGGGCACACATTAAAGGCCAATAATGCAACAAAACCTCTTCTAAAACAAAAATAAGTAGAATTTTGTTGTTCTTTTATATTTACAAAGGCTACAGTATTTTTCAAATGGAACTAATAATAGCCTGCATACAATACATTACTACATTGAAGACCACGTGATCGGTATCGGCCATGATCGGTATCGGCCGATCACAGCAGAGGCTGATCGGTGATCGGTGATCGGCCTCAAAAACCCTGATCGGAGCACCCTTAGTAATTAACAATGCTGCATACAGAGATTACACCCATCTATTATTTATTCAATCCAAAATACTAAAACATCATGACTTAATTGAATTTCAAACAGTACAAATACTGTTTAAGGCTGAAAATAAGCAACTACCAACAAATATTCAGGAACTGTTTATTGAAAGAGAATTGTGTCACAATTTAAGGGGTTTGTATCATTTTAAAACAAAAAGAGGAGTTTTGTGTTTCGGTTTGTAAAAAACAACTTGGAATATTAACTAAATATCCAAATATGAAGAAGTTTAAAAACACATATAAAGACATTATTTTTGCCAGATATGTTGATAAAATGTTTTGAGTATTGAGGATTCATTGTGCACTGACATTAGCACTGAGAGAGCTATGAAGATTTATGAAAGGGAGAGGGATTAAATTAAATTAAAGTTTTTGCTTCCATCCACTTCTATTCAGATGTCTCATTTTATTATAAATTTGTTATATATATATGCTGAATACATCTGCATAAACCCATTCATTCATTCTGTGAGGTTATTTTGCTGTCATTAATGTGATGGTGCCATGTTTGTTTGACCCAGGCTCAGACCTTTTGTCCGTGTGTTTTGGCAGGAGCTGTGTTCGCCCGCTTCCTCCTCACCGGCGTGTGGAAGAACCTGATGGATGTGCTGTCCACTCCTCTGACCGGGCGCATGGCGGGCAGCTCCAAGGGCCTGGCCTTCATCCTGGGAGCAGAGGGGGTCAAAGAGCAGAGCCAGCGGGAGAGAGACACGATCTGCCTGAGCCTGGACGGCCTGAGGAAAGCCGCCGCGCTCAGCTGTGCTCTGGGTTTGTTGCAATGAAGTTTTTATTATTCAATTCACATTCAATTCAAAGTTTTATTGGCCTAAGGGGTCATAGTTGCTACAAGATTATCCACAGCCAGGCCCCCCCTCCACTTAAAAACTATGTCCATCTGGCCTCAGATACACATACTAGAACATACTAGAATTACAAGAACCACTACCAGAGGGCGGTGTAGATTGATGAAACCTGTCATTTACTTCATTTACTTCAGAATCAGCTCCTTAAGCCCTGGTTTAGTCCTAGTTTAGTCCTGGTTTAGTCCTAGTTTTGTCCTGGTTTAGTTTAATACTTGTTTTGTCCTAGTTTAGACCTGGTTTAGTCCTAGTTTAGACCTTGTTTAGCCCTAGTCTTTTCCTGGTTTAGTCTTAGTTTAGTTCTAGTTTTGTCCTGGTTTAGTCCTAGTTTCGTCCTGGTTTAGTCCTAGTTTAGTTCTGGTTTAGTCCTAGTTTAGTCCTGGTTTAGTCCTCGTTTCGTCCTGGTTTAGTCCTAGTTTAGTTCTGGTTTAGTTTAATACTTGTTTTGTCCTAGTTTAGACCTGGTTTAGTCCTAGATTCGTCCTGGTTTAGTCCTAGTTTAGTCCTGGTTTAGTTTAATACTTGTTTTGTCCTAGTTTAGACCTGGTTTAGTCCTAGATTCGTCCTGGTTTTGTCCTAGTTTAGACCTGGTTTAGTCCTAGTTTAGTCCTAGTTTAGACCTTGTTTAGCCCTAGTCTTTTCCTGGTTTAGTCTTAGTTTAGTCCTAGTTTCATCCTGGTTTAGTTCTAGTTTAGTCCTGGTTTAGTCCTAGTTTAGTCCTGGTTTAGTTTAATACTGGTTTAGTCCTAGTTTAGTCCTAGTTTAGTCCTGGTTTAGTTTAATACTGGTTTAGTCCTAGTTTAGTCCTAGTTTAGTCTTAGTTTAGTACTAGTTTTCGTCCTAGTTTAGTACTAGGTTTAGTCCTAGTTTAGTCCTAGTTTAGTCCTGGTTTAGTTTAATACTGGTTTAGTCCTAGTTTAGTCCTAGTTTAGTCCTAGATTAGTTTAATACTTGTTTTGTCCTAATTTAGACCTGGTTTAGTCCTAGTTTAGTCCAGATACACATACTAGAATTACAAGAACCTCTACCAGAGGGCGGTGTAGTATCCCCAGATGTAAAACAACATTTGCTCAATCATCATTCTCATACAAAGCTACAATACGATGGAACACAATACCTCATGAAATTGTGTCCTCAACAAACTTTTACTCATTTTCAAAGGAATTAAAGACTTGGCTACCACAAAATCAGATATGTAACCACTAAAAACTAAAAGTCAGCTACCTCTTCCCTGTTGTATGTGAAAGAATGCACTTTAACATTGACATTAACAATGTAATTGTATATTTTAGTATATGTATGTTTTATTTTCTGTGTAACCAAGGACTACAGATGGAAATTAGCTTGAAAGCTATAATCTGATACAAGCATATTTGCCCTGTGCATAATGTAATTTGTATATTGTCCTAATAAATAAATAAATAAAACATACAAGTCAGGAAAGCAGGAGACTTTTAAAAATCCATGCAATCAGAAATTCTTAAAAATAGTCTGTGTTTCTGTGTTCTGTCAGGAGTGGCTGCCAACTGTGCCTCAGCTCTGGCCCAGATGGCTGCAGCGTCCTGTGTGCAGGAGGAAAAAGAGGAGAGAGAGTCGTTTGAAACAGGAGATGCCATCACACAAGGTACTGAAGAAGCTGAAGAAACCTGTACTGGAAAATGTGCATGAGCAAAAAAGATCGTGACTCCTTGTTAGTATGTTTTATCTTTAAGCTAGGGACAGTCGTTACAAATATGAAAAGGCCTGGAGTACACTCTAACAGATTGGTTTCAGCAGATTTTTTTTTTAAAGATGACTAAAAGACTTAACAAGCTTAAAGGTCCACTGTTATGTTAAATTGACTTTTTTGAGCTTTTAACCGTGTATAATGTTGTTTCCACCTTAAAAACAGACCTGGAGTAATATTTTGTTTCATTCACTTTTGAGGAATCGTGTATGCTGAGGCGCTGCCCTTCTCCAGAGCTGAAAACGCTAGGTTTCATGGCTCTACATAGATACGTGAAACCAGGAAGTGCCATTTTATTCTCTGTTTATTCCTCACCTGTTGCCAGCAGGGCGACACCTAATCCAGCCATTCCCTGCAAAGTCAAACTTATAGCTCCCCAGAAGAAGACATTTTCTATACATATACATTATTTTAAGATATAAAACATGAAATACTAATGCAAAGGTGTCCAAAACTATTTCAAAAACCCTGAAAAAAGCATAATATAGGACAAATGCAACTAGCCGTGCCGACTGTCCCCAACATTTGCGTTTGTGTGTCCTCAGTGAAACAACGCGTGGAGCAGCGTCTGGAGCAGATAAGCCGTCCTCCTGGGGTCCGTCTGCACACCTGCTCATGTGTTGTGCATGGACGCCATTCTGAACGTGGGGCTGGAGATGGGCAGCCACAACCACGACTGCTGGCCCCACATCCTCAGGTTTATACATAACACACACTCTGTCACTCTGATCAGATATGAATACAGCTTCACTGGTATTGACAGGTTTTCTCTAAATATGTATATGTTTATGTATGTCTCTGTACAGTTAGCGGGGGATTCAGTTTAGTATTTCTCTGCTACAATGAAACCTGTCATTTACTCAATCAGCTCCTTAAGACCTGGTTTAGTTCTAGTTTAGTCCTGGTTTAGTCCTAGTTTAGTCCTGGTTTAGTTTAATACTGGTTTTGTCCAAGTTTAGTCCTGGTTTAGTCCTAGTTTAGTCCTGGTTTAGTTTAATACTGGTTTTGCCCTAGTTTAGACCTGGTTTAGTCCTAGTTTAGTCCTAGTTTAGACCTTGTTTAGCCGTAGTCTTTTCCTGGTTTAGTCTTAGTTTAGTTCTAGTTTTGTCCTGGTTTAGTCCTAGTTTAGTCCTGGTTTAGTCCTAGTTTAGTCCTAGTTTAGACCTTGTTTAGCCCTAGTCTTTTCCTGGTTTAGTCCTAGTTTCGTCCTGGTTTAGTTTAATACTGGTTTTGTCCTAGTTTAGACCTGGTTTAGTCCTAGTCTTTTCCTGGTTTAGTCTTAGTTTAGTTCTAGTTTTGTCCTGGTTTAGTCCTAGTTTAGTCCTGGTTTAGTCCTAGTTTAGTCCTATTTTAGACCTTGTTTAGCCCTAGTCTTTTCCTGGTTTAGTCCTAGTTTCGTCCTGGTTTAGTTTAATACTGGTTTTGTCCTAGTTTAGACCTGGTTTAGTCCTAGTTTAGACCTTGTTTAGCCCTAGTCTTTTCCTGGTTTAGTCTTAGTTTAGTCCTAGTTTTGTCCTGGTTTAGTTCTAGTTTCGTCCTGGTTTAGTCCAAGTTTAGTCCTAGTTTAGTCCTAGTTTAGTCCTAGTTTAGTCCTAGTTTAGACCTTGTTTAGCCCTAGTCTTTTCCTGGTTTAGTCCTAGTTTTGTCCTGGTTTAGTCCTAGTTTTGTCCTGGTTTAGTCCTAGTTTAGTCCTGGTTTAGTTTAATACTGGTTTTGTTTAGTCCTAGTTTAGTCCTGGTTTAGTGTAATACTGGTTTTGTCCTAGTTTAGACCTGGTTTTTAGTCCTAGTTTAGTCCTAGTTTAGACCTTGTTTAGCCCTAGTCTTTTCCTGGTTTAGTCTTAGTTTAGTCCTGGTTTAGTCCTAGTTTAGTCTTGGTTTAGTTTAATACTGGTTTTGTCCTAGTTTAGACCTGGTTTAGTCCTTATGTAGTCCTGGATTAATCCGAGGTTTGTCCTTGTTTAGTCCTTGTTTAGGCCTGGTTTAGTCCTTGATTCATGTGATGTTTTCTGATTAAATCATGGGTTAGTCCTCGCCTATTCCTGGTTTAGTTCTAGTCTATTCCTAGTTTAGTTTTGGTTTAATGTGGGTTTAGACCTGGTGTAGTCCTTGTAATGTTTTATGTAATAATGTATCTTTCTGTGTTAATCCATAGTCTATCCCTTGGTTTAGACCTATTTTAGTCAATTAAAGCTGGTACTTCTAATGTTGGATATTTTCTGAGGTGGTTCCTGGTGTGAAACCTTTGAGAATTTACATTTTGTTGAGAGAAAAGAGCCAAAAGCCATTGCGAAACACTGAATGCTGAAAATATTGCATGATAAAATAAAACAAAAACTTTATTAAAATCAACATTTGTCTGTTTTCTAGAGTAACCGAGTACATCAGCTCTCTGGAGCACACCCACTTCAGCGACGGCTCGACCCAGGCCTCCTCCTCCCTCACCACCATCACGCAGCACCAGCAGAGCCAGCAGAGCTCCGCCGTGGACCTGGGGCTGGAGCTGAGCACTGAGCCCAGCCCGGACTCCTCTGAGCTGGGCCTGAGTCAGCCGGTCATCCAGCCGCTGTCCATCCAGGAGCTGCTGAAGGAGAGCAGCCGGGGCCGAGGGCTGGACCTGAGGGGCGGGAGTCTGATGACTGGGAGCAGCGCAGCTAAGGCTGTGTGTACTCTGTCCACACAGGCCGACAGGTGGGAACAGTCTGTCACCTCACAGACCTGTGTTAAAGATAAACCTTAACCCTAACAGTCACTAATAGTACAGGGAGGATCTTAAAAGTGTTGTCAAATTTAACTGCCTTCAAAAGTATTAAATTATATGGACAGGTATTACATTTTGTTTATTTTGGCTTGAAATTGTCAATTTGTGACATCTAAGTCAAGTCTTTCCTACAACACTGGAATATATAGATAGTGAATAAAGGTTATCAAACAGGCAAACACACATTTTTAAAATGTATTATTCAAATCATTGCTGTTATTGCTTTTGTTACCTTCATACAAGATATAAGTGTAATTAGAAATAACAGTTCAGCCCTACCTAAAAGCTTGTATTTTTGACAGGTCTGCTGTTTATTGGCTGTATTGTGTTGCAAAAAACATAATCTCTATACACAGAACCTTTATCTCTGAACATTATAAACCATTTTTAATGAAGCATTGGAGTTATTTCATCTGTATTAGGCTAAAATACTGTATAACTCTTTCATTGGTGTACAATTTGTACAGATTATTGTTTTCTGCCAGCAATCTTAGCCTTAAATTTCTTTCCAAGTGCTATTAAAAAGTCTTAAAAGGGTCTTAAATCACAAAACCTGGAGCTACCCTGAGATAAGGTGACATCTGATTACTGCCACTGCCTCATAACATACAAAGCCATATCCATACATTTTCACAGCAGCACATAGATAGACAATATGCACACACACACACACTCAGCCTCAACAGCTTTACACAATGTCTTTTAACTTCTACCACAAGAGGGCAGTAGGTAGCAACAAACTTAGCTGCACAACATAGTAATAGTTTATTTTTTGACTTTGAACTTAAAAAGGATGCATAAAAGCTGCCTAAAGTATATAAAAATATCGATTAAAACAAACATTTTCCAGGTTTATTCACCAGCTCTTCACACATACTTATACTGTATATATATATATATAAATATATACATGCTCTCACTCCAGTAAATATGGAGGACTTATCCCAAGGATCATTTGTTATATAACCAGTTTTCAGATTCAAAGTTTGCTCTGATCTTTTGGAACAGATGGACCGAACACATTCACAAACTCAAAATGGTGCCAGAGCATTAAAAACACACTTACACCGCAGTGTCCCTAAAACCCTCAGCCTGATAGAATATGCTACAGTATTGCTTGCTTGCTGTGTGATTAGGTCCTTGCATGAGTGCTTGTGTATTAATGTACTGTGTTTACTGTGCACCCTGCAGACTGTTTGAAGAGGCGTCCACGAAGCTGAACCTGGTCGGTCTGGTGGGGTTCCTGCAGCAGCTGAGGAAAGCCTCTCAGTCTCAGCTCTTTGACTCCGTCACAGAGACTGGAGACTATTCTCTGGCCATGCCTGGTACACACATTTACACACATTTACATCTTTTACGTGCTGCAGTTGTAATCAGAAATATTCAACCCCCTCAAAGATTTTAAGGAGTATTTGTGACGTCCTGGAGTGACCTTCTCAGTCTCCAGATTTAAATCCCATTGAAAATCTTTGGTGGGATTTAAGGAAGGCAGCTGCAGCACAGAGGCCATCAAACATCACTGAGCTGGAGGCTTCTGCAGGTGAAGAATGAACAAAGACTCCAGAAGTGCTGAGAAGCTTGTTAGCAGTGACCCAAAATGTTTTAGAGAAGTTATAAAAGTGAAAGGATGATTCACAAAGTACTGAAGCTAAGGGATGAATAATACTGCCCTTTGGCCTGTGTTAGGATTGTCACATTTGAACTCAGTATATGTGGCAATAAATAGTTGCATGGTTTACTTTAGTTTTTGTCATTATTCTCATTATCTTTCATTCACGTCATTATAATGTCTTTTGAGGTGAGGGGGTGAACATTTCTGATTGCAGCTGTATGTGAAGTATAGGGACTGTAATGCTAAACTGCAAAATTGTTTAGGAAAACAACTCACAAAATAAAAACATTCATATTTTACGTATTCAGTTTAAACACCAATTCCTTCACCTTCTTTACATTAAAAGCACAATTATGTGTGTGGCCAGTGTCACCAGTGTAACTTTTACTCATGCAAGCACTAAAGGATATACCGTAACTAACTTAAGGGCCTTTTTTTATTATCAAGAAATTTCTTTAGTGTACTTTTATGTTGCTGCGCCAGAGTAAATGAAGTGGTGAGTTCAAACAGGAGGCTTCTTGTTAGAGAGCCTAGTAGAATAGTGAAAAAACAATTACTTTTTTCAGGTTAGCAGGGTATTTAAATACACATATCATGTTTTATGCATATAAACTATTGTCTAGAAGCCTGGGTTTCATTCCTGGCTCAGGTTCCATATCTCTCTCTGGTCAGAAATATATATTGTAGCCATTCATGTTCTTCATCTATCTAAGGCTCTCCGGGCTACATGTGCACTATCCAATGCCTTTAAATCAAGTGTAATCACAGGACCTTTAGTCACATAAATCCATATTAACTTGCCCTTTTTGGTTCCAGGGGAGGCCAAGTCCACTCACGACCGAGCCCTTCATCTCTTCCGTCTGGGAGAGGCCATGCTGAGGATTATCAGGAACAAGAGCCGCCCTCTGCTGCACATGATGAGGGCCTGGAGTGTGGTAGCGCCCCACCTGGTTGAGGTAAGGAACTGCTATCTTAAGCAACAATACTGAGAATAATGCATCCGCCTTATACAGCACTTTTTGAGAAGCTAGACACAAGTTGCTTTACAATTAGGTGCATTATTCATTCACACCTCTGTCACACTCGGTGGTGCTACTTCTGGAGCCACAGCTGCCCCGGGGACAGACTGATGGAGACATGGCAGCTAACGATGTCTCAGACTATCACCAAACACACAATCACATTCATACAGGCAAAGGGGTGAAATGTCTTGCCCAAGGACACTACTGCCCCACTGTTGAAGTATGCAGTAGTTTCTCAGACTAATATTAAGAAATGCTGTGTTCTCCTTGTAGGCGGCCTGTCACAAGGAGCGCCACGTGTCCCAGAAGGCGGTCTCCTTCCTCCATGACGTCCTGACAGAGGTGCTGACCAGCTGGGCGGAGCTCCCACACTTCCACTTCAACGAGGCTCTCTTCAGGCCCTTTGAACACATCATGCAGCTGGAGCTGTGCGACGAGGACGTCCAGGACCAGGTACGGGACAGTCCGAACATCATCATCATAATGTCAGATACAGTACTTCGGTTATATCTCCCTAATACTGACTGTAGACCATTATTGTAACCGGGTTGTTCTGACAAACTCTTTTTCTATTTATACAAAGAAATTCATCTGGTATCCTTTCAATTAAATTTCATTTCTATGGGCAGAACAATCACAGGCGGAGTAACCAATCAGAGAAACAAAGGGTGGGACATACGCAGTGCACCGCTGACCCAAACAAACATGGCTGTTTCTTGCCGGTTTTGTCATAAAACACCAGAATATGACGTATTATGAGCAGCTTATAATAAACATAGTACTTATTTCTGAACAGGGACAGCAGCAGAAGCCAGTTGTACAAAGACTTGCAGAGAAAGTGAGTTTGTTTGAATGTGGTTGTTACGTCGGATGTCAACAAGACTTTACTGTTGTTAAAATAGAAACAAGACGAAGAAAAAAGTCCCACAGAGGACTAAACAACAACATGGACTTGAGCAGAACCAACAGGTGACGAAGGAAAGCACTAAATGCCGTTAAATGTGTGAGAGAAGTTATTAAATTCACTCTGCTTCCATATTCGTAAGCTGCAGATAAACCACTGTGATAGGCCAGATCCAAATCGACCAGAGAGAAACAGTTCGCTGCGAGTGAGGAACCAGACTGTCCTGCTTTTGAAAAGAAAGTAGGAGAGGCTGGCAGGGCAGGCTGCCATTACTGTACATACTAAGACTTTTCATATCTGAATATGGATGGATATGACATCACTTCATATATTGTATTGCTCATTAGTGTTACCTTACTTACTTACTGTGCTGAGGTTTGGGGTAATAATTATAAAACTACATTAAATCCATTGGTCATTCTTCAAAAAAGAGCAATAAGAATCATATGCTTCATACAGAGATCACACCAATCCATTATTTATTCAGCTCAAAATATTAAAACTTCATGATTTAATTGAGTTTCAAACAGTACAAATACTGTTTAAGGCTAAAAACAAGCAATTACCAACAAATATCCAGCGATTGTTTATTGAAAGAAAAGGGTGTCACAAGTTTAAGAGGTTTGTATCATTTTAAAACAAAAAGAGTTAGCACGACTAAGAAGAGTTTTTGTGTTTCTGTTTGTGGGGTAAAAAAATGGAACGACTTGAATCATGAATTGAAACAATGTCCAAATATGAAGCAGTTTAAAAACAGATATAAAGAAATGATTTTTGCTAAGTATGTGGATAAAATAAATTGAGTATTGGGAGTTCATGGGTACGGAGTGAGCGATGTAGAAAATTAATGTTAAAAGGAAGTTGAATTAATTTTTGTATGGTGAAGGATTTGTGAAGAGGGGTGGGATTAAATAAGTTTTTTTACTTCTTCCCTGCTCCTATTCAGACGTGTAAAATACAAAGTTATTTCTTTTCAAGACAATATATATATTTAATTATTTGCTTATTTATATTGGTGATAGCTTGTTGACAATTGAAATGGTTTTGATTTATACAATGACAAATTTTGTTATATGTCTGTCAAATATATATGAGTACGTCTGAATAAACATTATAAACATTATAGAATATCTCCTTTGCCTCTGCTGCAGGTGGTGACCTCTATCGGAGAGCTGGTGGAGATGTGTTCTCCGCAGATCCTCTCGGGCTGGAGGCCTCTGTTCAGCGCTCTGAGAACTGTCCACAGCAGCAAGACCGACACCAAGGACTACCTGGTGGGGGAATACTCCATGGGTATGATATCATTTTTGTCACAACTACATTAACTATTCATACTGAAGCATTTCTAATTTAGCATTAATATTCACTTAAAATATCAGTCTCAGTCATCGTTTTACTTTTACTTTTTCTATTTTCCTCAGGTAAATCCCAGGCGCCTGTGTTCGATGTTTTTGAGGCCTTCATTAACACTGACAACATCCAGGTTTTTGCCAATGCTGCCACTGACTACATCATGTGTCTGATGAAGTTTGTTAAAGGATTAGGTTTGTCACGGATTTTTATTTTACCAGATATCTTTTTGACATCTTTAATGCATATAAAGGATGGATGTAATGTCTTGTGTCTGTGTGCAGGAGAGGTGGATTATAAGGAGATTGGAGATTGTGTGAACACATCAGGGCACAGCTCCACTGATCTCTGTTTGCCAGCACTCGATTACCTCCACAAATGTTCACAGGTACAACACGCAGCAAATATCAACAATGTACAACTTTATGTGAGTCATAAATCAGACTGGGTGTCGGTGTTGATTTTAAAGCAGGGACTGTAAACACAAGTAATGTAGAAATGTAGAAAGTACATTGTAAAAAGTGGTAACCTGCCAAACATTGCTTATAGCTCTTCTAATGACTGTATTTCCTGTTGCTAATAAGTTTTTTTTTTGTCTATAGCTGTTGTCAAAGATCTACAAGATGCCCTCAAAGCCTGTGTTCCTGGGGGCCCGTCTGGCCAGTCTGCCCATGAGGTCCCAGGAGCGCTCTGTCAGCAGTGAGGACGGCGTTGACTGTGTGCTGCAGGAGTTTGATGACGACACCGGTACCACTGACTGTTTGACTCTGTCTTTGCCTTTTTCTCTGCCATAACACTGATCCCCCTGTGTTGTGTCCTGTCCCTCAGGTCTGATCCAGGTGTGGATCCTGTTGTTGGAACAGCTGACAGCTGCTGTCTCGAACTGTCCTCGACAGCACCAGCCCCCCACTCTAGAGCTGCTCTTCACTCTGCTCAGAGAGGTCACCAATGTACCAGGTAACACTGACATTTACAGGACACCGCAACACTAAAAAGTTTATACATAAGGTCATAATTAGCCACAGAGGTTAAAGTTACACTGTGTAAGATTCCCGGTCTTGCGCCTCTAGAGGCCACAGGTGCCACTGCACTGTCGCAAAACGTAAACACTAGGGCCCCTCCTCCTTCTGAAACTGTGCGAGCGTGCGTTACGTCAAACTAACAATGGGACTAGAGAGTGCATTCATATTTACTGTATGAACTTCTGTAACCACTTGTGTGGCCGCTGAGTGGATCTTCTATAGAGTTAGCGCTAGCGTTAGCTTATCGCGCAATGGTCGCAGTAAAACAACTAATAACTGTATGAAAAAGCACGTTCTAAAGAAAAAATAAAGAGGCTAATTTACCTGCCCAACAATAAAGAAGCAAAAACGTGATCTGATTTGCAGCCTTCTCTGTCTCTCATCTGACGCCAGCGAGCAAAAGTCTGTCCGATGTTGACTCTTGTCTGCGATCTGGTGCGGTCCCTTTCTCGTTTTCTTTTTCTTGCCTCGTCCGACATTGTCTTCATCTTCTTGTGTCCTTCGGCCCTGACGAACTGGCGAAAATAACAACGTTAAAAGTAGCTTCATGGTTATACCTGCGCCTCAGGTATAAGAGCTGAAGGGGGAATGCCGTAAAGCAAGTCGTTTCCTGTCACGTGACTCTTCCTGAACAGCGGAGCGCTCCCGGCCAAGTTGCGAGGGTGGTTTCTCAGTACAGAAGCCCCGCTCGCAGCAACAGATCGCGCCTCAGGACTTATAATTGCTCAAAAAATCACAAAAACAAGTCAGTATGCCCCACATATTTAGGAGAAAAGTTACACAGTGTAACTTTAAGTCAGCAGCCTCACGTCACTGGAGGACATTTACATCACCAGCTTCTTCCTGTAGGACTGTAGATTGTAGGACTTGTGGGTCGCAACAAACAATCGGTCCCTTGATGAGATCAGTGGTTAGCACTGTCGCCCCACAGCAAGAAGGTCCTGAGTTTGATTCCCGGACTGTGTGGGGCCTTTCTGTGTGGAGTTTGCATGTTCTCCCCGTGTCATCCTTAAAACATGCCCAAACTATGACTGGGCCCAAATGCGTCCCACTGACCAATTTTTATTGCCCTGTGGGATTCATTCTCACTTGGGACAGTTAGTTATAGTACTTTTGGACCTAGTGGTAAAAAGAGACAAGGTAAAAAGCAAAGCTAAAAAGGTTTGGAATGCATCAGTATCTCCATAACAAACATTTTTGTGTGAGATGGAGCTGTCAGAAAGGATGAAAAAATGGAATTAGTGGTAAGTGGTGCCAAATACATTTGAGTCATTTCCAAACCTGGGTTAGGGTGGGATTGCTAAAGGGCATCTGGCGTAAAACCAGTAAAACTCACTTAAACTCTGCAGGAACAGGAGCAACCAAATGGGTCTTTCTTTAATGTTGGGGCACACACCTCTCCATATATTTTTCAGTATGTGGCCCTCAATGAAAAGTTTGGGCCCTCTGTTCAAGAGAGGGTTTATGGGCGCTGCACTGCGGTCGCCCACTGCTCTGACAAATGCAGAGAGCCAACCCTTCCTATGTGGACAATAAAGTCTGCCTTAACTTAGAAAGCAAAATTTAAAATGTGAATGTGTACTTTGAGAGGCTTGAGAGGCTTGAAAAGCACAATATAAAACTAACCCATTATTATTATTATTATTATTATTATTATAAAAACAATACAATTATGAGAGCAATCACTCAGAACATTTTTTTTGTTTTTTCATTTTTATCCCCCAGCTTACACTTATTACTACAGTATTTTATACGTGAGTGTAACGGGTTCTTTATGGTCACCAGTGTGGACACAGGAATGCGAGACACAGGGGTTCTGGTCACTGCACGTTTTTAATGCCCTTTAAACAGGAGCAAGAGGCATGGAATTAGTGGACAGCACAAGTTCAGCTCCCTACGTGAACAAGGGAAAAACACCGTCAAAATTGGTGTTAGTAATGCCGTGATTAGCGAGCTAAAAATAAACATTTTTTATAACAGCAGTTATTATTGTTATTAACGTATTTTAGCCTCTTTTTGGCGACTAGCATCACCTTTAGAACTACTAGCTTAACTCAGGGAGACCACGAAGAAAACACAACTCACCAGCACAGACCGCTCATCTCAACTGAGGGAGAGAGAGAGCTGCTACATGGTGAGAAGAGGTGTGTCCCACTAATTACTGCCCCTGCGCAACACGTAACAATATGGAACCATAGTATTTGGTGATAGCCTCACAGTTGGCTCAAAATTAACAATACAGAAAAAAATAAAATATGCACTGTAAAGTTTTGAGAAGGTTCACTCACAAAAATCAACTCGCTACATGAGCACATACAAAACAGCTAGGCTTGTCCTGTATCTGTGTAAACATATATCTCTTTATTATTTCTCTCTTGTCCTCCAGGTCCAGGGTTTGCCATCTTCTCTGTGATCCAGCTGCTGCTTCCTGTCATGTCTCTGTGGCTGCAGCGGAGTCACGGAGACCACGCCTACTGGGACATGGCCGCCGCAAACTTCAAACACGCCATCGGCCTGTCCTGCGAGCTGGTCGTGGAGCACGTCAACAGCTTCATACACTCAGGTCTTTTCTTTGTTTCACTCACATCCTAAAATACATCAAAGTCTAGCCCTTGTTCTCCATAGTATTACCTGTCTTTGCATTTTTGTAGACATTGGTTATGAGTCGCTGATAAACCTGATGCTGAAGGACCTGTTCAAACTGCTGGTGGCCTGTGTGTCTGAACCTGCAGAGACGATCTCCAGAGTGGGCTGCTCCTGTATCAGGTCTGTACATACCAAGGGCCAGATTTAGCAAAGGTTTGCGTGCATGCTAAATGAATAAGACGCACTAAAAGTGGAGCAAACCTGGGGAGCAACCGATTTTGCTCCAGTGATTCAATGAATATGTAAAAAGAGGTACCGTATTTTCCGCACTATAAGGCGCACCTAAAAGCCTTTAATTTTCTCAAAAACCGACAGTGCGCCTTATAATCCGATGCGCCTTATATATGGATCAATGTTGGTTAATTATGGCTACCGTATTCAGGGGGCGTCGCCGAAGTGACAGCGGTAAAAACGATAAAGGGGAATTCCAGTCCCAGCTGTTCATGTGTGCCATAGGCGTGTTTATGGATCCTGCCGCAAAAGAACAAGGAGGCGCGGCCTTTGCTCCATCTCAGTAGAAGAGTTGCGACATTGAGGGGACAGAAAACTGAGCGCTCGAACGCTGTTCATGTAGCTTTGAACTGTGACAAATGGAGTTGGAAATACATTGTTTTCAACGAGGGAGTTGTAAGAACGCTGGTTTGTATTCTATTAATAAAGTTTGACTGACTGACTTATCTGACTGTTTTATTGACATTCCCTTTAGCGCAGCGCCATCTAGTGGATGCGCCTTATAATGCGGTGCGCCCTATATATGAAAACAGTTTTAAAATAGGCCATTCATTGAAGGTGCGCCTTATAGTGCGGAAAATACGGTATTTTCTCCAGAGCGCGCAAAATTTGAGGCAGAGAAAATGCAAATGAAATTACTTTGCGGTCGCTGTTTAATTTATCACGACTACTGGAGCTAAATCTGCAAGAAAATTTAGCACGTTGAAGGAAAGACTGCTGTTATTTATGCACAGATGGGGCATTGAAAATAAGATAAAACTGCTTTAAAAAGGCTTATTTACAAAGATACATAAGTAATGAGTTGATTTGAAGAGAGTAGCAACAGAGGACAGACTTTACCTGCAACACTTTCTTTTAGTTTCTCTCATATTCCACTGAACTGCAGCTCTCTTTATAACGGGGCTTCCTCGAGTCTGTTCCACATCCTTTTAAAGTCCCTACAGTGGACATGCGGCGTATTTGAGAATCGGGATGACGGTGTCGCAGAAGTTGGTCCACTTATTAAATCCTGTTGTCTCCCAAGTGTGCACGGAGTCATGCGCGTTCAAGCCCGGCCCACTTCAAGTTGCGTTGTCCAGTACAGTAGGCCTATCACTTCTATAAAAAACACAAGATGCTCTTTTTTCCCTCTGTTTTTCCCTTTTTTCGCTCTCTGACACACACTAAACACTTATTTACATATCAGATTTACACTCCCACAAAGCACTAACTTTATTTTTTAACAGTGCGCTCACAATTTAGCACCTGTCTTACTAAATATGGCAGTGAAAATTGCATTGTGTCCACAGGTAACCAACAGTTCTTTACTGTTTTGCTGTGGCAGGTATGTGCTGGTGACAGTCGGCCCGGTTTTCACGGAGGAAATGTGGCGTTTGGCCTGCTGCGCTCTCCAGGACGCTTTCTCTGCCACTTTAGAGCCCGTCAAGGTAAAAAAACACACACATAAACACACAGCTGTGATGATTAAAAGGCATTAAAAGGCCCGCAGTATTACACACATGTCAACACAGCGGCGCAAATGCAGATATAACATAAACAAGGAGTGCATTAAGTACAGAAAGTCTTTAGAAGCGAGGCTGTGAGTCTCTGGAGCAAACCTCGTAATCCGGGCCCAATCTGCAGCAGCGCCGTTTGGGACAGATGTAATCTAAAAGCCTCTGTTAATGCTGTCAACATGCTAACGCCCTGCTGTAAGCCACATGGCCCCAGTTCAACTGCAGCTGCTGGCCCTAATACTTTTGCAATAAGCCCACAACCTTTTTAGTTTGCTGCACATTATTTCACCATTTGGACTATTATTACACATTATTAGATATCTGGCTGGTAAAATCATCTTAAAGGGGCTATACTGTGCATAAATCGACTTTTCTAAGCTTTTCTACCATTTTGTAATGTTGTTCCTTAATCAAAAACATACCTGAAAGTTGTATTTTGTTTGCCTCGGCCTCTCCGACGAAGCCCTGCCCACTCCAGAAAGCACTGACCAATCAACAAGCCCTTTACATCCAGTCTACTCTCATTCATTTATCCAAAAACACTGTACAGCTTTGTTTTCACTGATTCCTCACAGATATGTTTTTTAATTTGTAGTAAAATGGTATCATACAAAAAGTTTAGGGCAGACATGTCCAAAGTGCGTCCCGGGGGCCATTTGTGGCACGGGTCAAGATTTCATATGGCCCTTGACTTCTGCAAGAAACTGTATTACTTGTGGCCCATCAGCACATTGGTAGTGTTTGTGCATCTCATCCATTACTCTCTGCATTGTTTTCTAATAGGTTGGTTGAAAAATAGTGTTTATGTTCAAAGATGTCATTTTGCTAGGACCTGTTTTAGAATTTGTTTTGTAATTTATAGTTATTATGCTTTTGAAAGAATATTTATATACTTATAAAACAGAGTGCGTTTAATTTATACTGTATGTGCGTTCAGTTCCTAGAACACATCAGGAGAGAGTGTTGGCCCCTGAACCTTTGCACATCTTCAAATCTGGCCCTCTTGGGAAAAAGATTGGACACCCCTGGTTTAAGGAAATAAAAAAGGTCTTTTTGATTATGTTCAAAAGACTCTCTGCTGGTCTCTGGCTTCTTTATGGCACCAGCAGAGTACTTATTAAAAACATTTGCGTTTAGATAACATTTATAAATGGTGCAACTGAATGTTCTACAGGCGACCAAGATTGGTTTAAAAAAAATGAATAAAAGCATATTATAGCATATTATATAATTTGTTCATTCATTCATCTTGTACTTACTCCTGTTAGGGGCGGTGGATGCCAAAAACAAGCTAGACTGGTCCCACAACAAATTCACACAACTTAAACTACCTCTGAATGCAATTGGATAGTCATACAACCAAACAGGATTGTACAGAGATACACAGACCTGCATTTTTCTCTAATCACACAGACAATAAAACCCACTACAGATTGTGATTGGTCAGCTTAATTAAATGGGAAAAGTTCAGGGCCCAAGTGAAATGAAATGGGTCCTGAACTATTTCTATTTAATTAATAAACAAAGCTAGCGTGTATTAGCAACAGGTGTTTCTGGTTTAGTGTAACACTGCATGTATAGTGTAGATTGCATTAAACACAAGTCAGCCTCATGTTGTTATGATGAGTTGTTAAAATGTGGTAAAGTGGTGCAGCAGAGTGAATTTAATGCACAGAAAGCTGGCGGTAAACACAAGGTAGTCTCCTTTTATGGGACTACTTGCAATAGTTTTATGTCTTAAAAGTCAGCTTCAAACACGATCCATATCTCATTATTAACACAAATTTTGTTGCTCTTGTGTGACGTCAGTGTCTTGGACCTGGAGTAATGGAAACACAAGCCTGTTTTGAGGTTACCTGAATCAAACCGTCCTGCCCCGTAGTGGGAATGTGCCTTATGTTTCCCGGTCAATAAGAACATAGGTATGGAACATAGGTACTGGGGCTGAATGAGAGAATGGGTGAGCTAACTCTTTTTCTGGCACAGTTATATTAGTGTTTGTTGGTCTCTTGTGTTCGAGAGAGGGGAGTGATTTCAGAAACAGACTCTGACTAAAGTAATGATAGGGGAGTCAGATGCACTATAACTACTCAGCAAACTGATGATGTGGCTTTGAAGAGGCAGTCAGCTTCCCACTTCGCTTGATGCAGAGGTTTGTATAGAAGTTCAGTCCCAGAGGAAATCATATCCTGCTCTTGTTTTGAGCTCCACACAGCTCTGAGTGTGCCCAGAGGTGACAGGCCTGGAGCTCCTGGCTGCAGCTGGAGCTAAGCAGCTTTACAGCTCAGAGCACCAGAGTGTTCTTTTGTGTGAGATCACACACATTATTATCATCACGATGTTCATTATGATAGACCCGAAAATGACATATTTCCTGTCTGTTACAGAAAAACATTGTAGTTTTTGGCTTATTTTGCTTATTTTTTGTTTCATTTCAAGTCATCTGTGAAAAAAATGAGACCCTGAGACCGCAAGTGTTTTTGACAGAGGGGAAACTAGAGCAGGGACTGAATTTTTTTGCCAATCACGCTCAGAACAGTGGAGGACAGTCCCATTTGGATCAAAGACACTTTCATTGGTTGAGTCCAAGCTCATGCACTTTCTCTATTCACTGGAGTAATGACAGCAGCAAGTCTCAGCAAGCAAGTTTCAGCTCCCCTTTTTCTCCAACAGCCAATATTTCAGCACCCAATCGAGGCCATTTTCATTTAGACTCATCGCATCTAGTGGTGAGTTACATAAAAGCTGCTAAACTGTGTGGAAGCTGAAGATTTAGGTTGTGTACATCTGAGTGTATCTTATGGAGGCTTATGTAACTCATGTCCAGAGATGACGGCAATGATGAAAAGTATGACAGCCCCAGTTTGGAGTCTAAATCCTCTTTTGACGACACAGAAAACATGCGGTCCTAGTTGTCAAAATAGGAGTTTGTAAAGTATTTGGAAAATGGAGAATGTCTACACTGAAAAATGATTCCAGTGAAACCACTACTGAGAAATGTTGATCCTGTGTCTAACCTGTGCTCGCTGTCATATTGACACATGAACTCTTAATAACTGGGTTTTCACTGAAGCGGATGTATATTTTTTTATGTATCCAGGTCAAATTGCATGTTTTAATCCACTGTGTGTGTAGTTAGGTGATAGTACACATGGCTTTTTTGTGAAATATAGCTCTCAGCAATGTTGAGTGTTAAAGAACGCTGCTGCTCGGATCCTGACCAAAACCAGGAAGTACGACCATATTAGTCCTGTCCTCAGGTCTCTGCATTGGCTTCCTGTTGCTCAGAGAATAGACTTTAAAACATCTCTGCTTGTGTACAAGTCTCTCCATGGCTTAGCACCAAAGTACATCTCTGACCTGTTGGTCCCATATGAACCATCTCGGACTCTGAGGACCTCAGGGACAGGTCTCTGCTGGTCCCAGAGTCAGGACTAAACTCGGTGAAGCAGTGTTTCAGTTTTATGCAGCTAAACTCTGGAACAGTCTCCCTGACGATGTTAGACCTCTACTCTGACAATGTTCAAGTCCAGACTTAAAACTGTTCTTTTTAACTGTGCATATGCCAACTGAAAGTGTTTTATCTGCACTCTTCTTTTTTAATTTAATTTTAAATTCTTAATTATACTCTTTAAATTTGATTTTATTGTTTTAAATTGTGTTTTGTACTTTTAAATTTGCCTTTTTTTTCTGTAAAGCACTTTGAATTGCTCTGTGTATGAATTGTGCTATACAAATAAACCTGCCTTGCCTTGCCTTGCCTTGCCTTGCCTTAAAGAAAAAGACCCTTACCCCGACAGGAAGAGATGTCAGCGCAGCGATGAAGGGAGAGTATAATAGATTCAATAGGAAAAAAATCTTCAGACACTGGTGGTAGTGAACAGGAGGAGATGGAGTGTATGAGGAGGCTGATGGATAATAATAATAATAATAATAATAATCTTTATTTATATAGCACTTTTAAAAACAAGGTTTACAAAGTACTTAACAACAAAAAGGATTACAAAAAACAATACATGAACAACAGACTAAATAGAAATAAAAACAAACAATTATAAAAAGGCAAGACAATAAAAGTGGGCTTTAAGACGATAAAAGTGGGCTTTAAGAAGTGACTTAAAAGATGATACTGATGGTGCCAGCCTTATCTCCTCAGGCAGGTCATTCCAGAGACGAGGGGCTCAGACCGAAAAGCTCAGTCCACCTCTGGTTTTGAGTCTCGACCCTGGAACAACGAACAGAGACCTGCCCGAGGATCTAAGTCTGCGGGGAGGCTCGGATGAAGTCAAGAGCTCTGTGATGTAGCTCAGGACAAGACCTAAACAAGCTTTAAAAGGGATCAGTAAAATCTTAAAATCAATTCTAAAACGCACAGAGAGCCAGTGTAGCGAGGCTAAAACCGGGGCGATGTGTTGTCGTCTGTTAAAACCAGTGAGAAGCCGAGCTGCTGCGTTCTGAACAAGTTGGAGGTGCGAGAGAGATTTATTGTCCAGATCGGAGAGGAGGGAGTTGCAATAATCAATCCTGGAGAAGATGAGAGCAGTTGATGACTTTATTGAGATCTGGCGGAGTTAGAATTTTCTTAATTTTGGAGATGGTGCGAAGATGGAAAAAGCATGATTGAGTGTTGTTTTTTTGACGTGTTCTTGGAAGTTAGAGTCAAAGATTACCCCTAGATTTCTGGTGGAGGAAGTGAGATTAGTGGATAGAGGGCCGAGGTGGTTCTGGATATGGGAGAAGGACTGTGGGGGGTTGATTAGAATTTTTTCAGATTTGTTGGTGTTGAGTTGAAGAAAGTTCGGCGCCATCCAACTGTTCACATCATTGAAACACTCCAACTCAGCAGCCAGGCTTCCAGGCTAATAAGTAGAAAATAAAATAAAATAGAACCTATAGGAAATGCTGCTGCGGTGGAGAAGGGCTGCAGCACGTACCTGAAACAGCTGGATGAGGAGTGTTTATATGTGAATGGATTGAGAGGTGATTGGTTGAGAGACAAAGGCTGTGATTGGCTGAGAGTGACAGTCAGGTTCTTGCTGTGAGGCCGCCTTCTATATTTGAAGCAGTTGTGCGTAAAATCTCAGTATGATTGTCAAGTTTTTAAAAAGTTCATTTAGCTCCTGCCCAAACTTGAAAAAGGCTGGCTTCACACAAAAGGACGCTGGAACAACTCACTCCTTTTAATTTCCTTTATTAATTGTTTTCTTTAGTTGTTGGATGTTCATGTTCATTGTGTCATTGACGTCTTTTAGCAGGTAGACTTGTGTAGACATGAACATCGTAGATTGACTAAGTGGAGTAGATTGATAACCTACAAAGACACAAAATGCACACTGAAAAATCACCACAGTGAACTTATTGTAACAAACATATTTTAACTCTTACAATTTTAATCACATTTTATGAATTGATAGTTTACATAATGACCCAAATAGTTTAACAAATTAATGTTTTTAAACTAAATTATTAAATCAACTTTAAGCCAATTATTTTAACGTAAAACTAAAGAAATCCACAAATTAATTAAGTTACAAATTTCAATGTACATTTTAGCTTAGCAGTTGTGTCTATTGTTAAAGCCAAGCTGAACCTCTTTGTTCTGAGCAGTGAGCCACAGGTGAGTTTACTTACAGTATGTGTGAGTACTCGCTGTGATTGTGAGGCAGGAGAAGTGAAAGGAGCGTTTGATTTTTTCTCATGCTGCAGCCAAACTGGGTGGGCAGCAGGAACACTTCACCAGACTTGACACTTGACAATGATAAAATATTTATATTCAGAAGGATTAGAGATTAGGTGTATCTCATAAAAGTGGCCAGTTACTTTAATGTCAAAGCGTTATAGGACACTCACTGTCCATTCTTATCCAAGAGACATGATCTTAACTTCATACTCTGTCTTATGCTGTGTCCCTCTGTCCACAGAACCTCCTGGCGTGTTTCCACAGCAGCTCCGAGAGTTCAAACGGAGACGCCTGTGAGGTGAAGGTGGCTGCCCCGTCTCACTCCCCTTCAGCCGAGGCCGAGTACTGGAGGATCAAGGCCATGGCTCAGCAGGTCAGTAATAAGAATACTCAACAATAAAATTAACAGGATTTACTGATTTTACTTCTGTTCTTACTCGAGTTATACCTTGTGCCAGGTCTTCATGTTGGACACCCAGTGCTCCCCAAAGACGCCCAACAACAAGGAGGGCTTTGAGCATGCTCAGTCCTGCGTCCTCATCATCGAGCTGCCGTCGGATCAGCAGTCAAACGGACACACTCAGAAAAGGTACGCCGCTGAGAGTGGCTCAGCTTGTCCATAAACTGTGATGACTGCACTTAATCTAATCAAAGTCTACTTCTAACACAAAAAAACAACTACAGATGATTACTAATTGCCTTGTTCTAGACTGTTAAGCCTGGTTGAGAGTAATGCATGAGTGCTACAACCCAGGAGCAGAGTGCACCTGCTGGGCGTAGCCTTACGGCCGACTTAGATTTGAAAGTTACAACCAACTTATAGTTATAGGACTAGAGTGCCACTCAGACTTACAGTGGGGCAAAAAAGTATTTAGTCAGCCACCAATTGTGCAAGTTCTCCCACTTAAAAAGATGAGAGAGGCCTGTAATTTCATCATAGGTTATACCTCAACTATGAGAGACAAAATGAGAAAAAAAAATCCAGAAAATCACTTTGTGTGATTTTTAAAGAATTTATTTGCCAATTATAGGTGGAAAATAAGTATTTGGTCACCTACAAACAAGCAAGATTTCTGGCTCTCACAGACCTGTAACTTCTTCTGTAAGAGGCTCCTCTGTCCTCCACTCGTTACCTGTATTAATGGCACCTGTTTGAACTGGTTATCTATATAAAAGACACCTGTCCACAACCTCAAACAGTCCCACTCCAAACTCCACTATGGCCAAGACCAAAGAGCTGTCAAAGGACACCAGAAACAAAATTGTAGACCTGCACCAGGCTGGGAAGACTGAATCTGCAATAGGTAAGCAGCTTGGTGTGAAGAAATCAACTGTGGGAGCAATTATTAGGAAATGGAAGACATACAAGACCAATGATAATCTCCCTCGATCTGGGGCTCCCCGCAAGATCTCACTTCGTGGTCAAAATGATCACAAGAACGGTGAGCAAAAATCCCAGAACCACACGGGGACCTAGTGAACGACCTGCAGAGAGCTGGGACCAAAGTAACAAAGGTTACCATCAGTAACACACTACGCCGCCAAGGACTCAAATCCTGCAGTGCCAGACGTGTCCCCTGCTAAAGCCAGTACATGTGCAGGCCCGTCTGAAGTTTGCTACAGAGCATTTGGATGATCCAGAAGAGCATTGGGAGAATGTCATATGGTCAGATGAAACCAAAATAGAACTTTTTGGTAAAAACTCTACTCGTCGTGTTTGGAGGAGAAAGAATGCTGAGTTGCATCCAAAGAACACCATACCTACTGTAAAGCATGGGGGTGGGAACATCATGCTTTGGGGCTGTTTTTCAGCAAAGGGACCAGGACGACTGATCCGTGTAAAGGAAAGAATGAATGGGGCCATGCATCGTCAGATTTTGAGTGAAAACCTCCTTCCATCAGCAAGGGTAATGAAGATGAAACGTGGCTGGGTCTTTCAGCATGACAATGATCCCAAACACACTGCCTGGGTAACGAAGGAGTGGCTTCGTAAGAAGCATTTCAAGGTCCTGGAGTGGCCTAGCCAGTCTCCAGATCTCAACCCCACAGAAAATCTTTGGAGGGAGTTGAAAGTCCATGTTGCCCAGTGACAACCCCAAATCATCACTGCTCTAGAGGAGATCTGCATGGAGGAATGGGCCAAAATACCAGCAACAGTTTGTGAAAACCTTGTGAAGACTTACAGAAAACGTTTGACCTCTGTCATTGCCAACAAAGGGTATATAACAAAGTATTGAGATGAACTTTTGTTATTGACCAAATACTTATTTTCCACCATAATTTGCAAATAAATTCTTTAAAAATCAGACAATGTGATTTTCTGGATTTTTTTTCTCATTTTGTCTCTCATAGTTGAGGTTTACCTATGATGAAAATTACAGGCCTCTCTCATCTTTTTAAGTGGGAGAACTTGCACAACTGGTGGCTGACTAAATACTTTTTTGCCCCACTGTAAGCATTGTGTGCCTTAAGCCTGGGTGTAACCTTACCCCACGCTGTACACGTTATGGGAAATATTTATGGATTTCATTGTCAGTAAAATCTCCCTTTGTGTTTTTAAGCTCTTCCATGATGCGTGCTCAATAGAAAATGTTGCTATCGGATACAAGTACAGCCCCTCACGTATTCTCGTGAATGTGCATGATATGACCAGACAGGTCTTAGTGAATGTTGGTACATTTGATACTAACTCCATTTACTGCATTTACTATGCAGCTAAGCCTGGGATAGGAGCGACTTAAACTAAGCCGAGCTGGTGCACTCTGCTCTGGACCTTTTCTCATATCAAATACTGGTATATATAAAAACCTATAGATCCTTCTACTTATCTATTGCAGCAATACAATTAGTTGTATTTCCCATTTATTTATATGAGCGAACAAATTAAACTCAATCAAATGGACACTTTGTAGATGGCATCTGTGTTCGAATGTCTGCTGAAGATTCCTCAGAAGCTTAAGTCTTTAGTCTTTAGTTACGTACACAAGCTGTACCTGTGTATACTTTACCTAATAACCATTTGTGTAATGGCCTATAATGGCAAAGTGTATTTTAATTTAGTTTTAACAGTGGTGGGTAGAGTAAGAGTATTGTTACTTTAAACAAAATATACTCAAGTAGAAGTAAAAAGTATGTTGTGGTAAAACAGCTCTTAGAAGTACAGTTTAATCAAGATTTACTGAAGCAAATATAACTCTTTACTCCCCACCTTTGGTCTTTAAGAATCTTATATGAAAAAAAACACAGGTCCTAAAATCAACAATAAGTGATGAAGCCCAGTATAACTTTGTCATAAACATAAGCAGCTTGTAGCCCTCAGCAAATATCAAACTCATTATTTTCCTACTACTCACAGGCACTACACACATATAGAGTATTTACTATAGTCAAACCAATCTATAGCTTTATGTTTTGTGCAAAAAATAGTAATAATAACTGGATTTTCTACTATAAATTGAATTAAAGTTTCCTCATTTGTTTGTTTCCTGCTGCTTTGATAACAGGAAAATAGGGTAAGACTGTCGCTGCCGCTGTTGCCAAAATTATTGTTATTATACGCTGCATACTTTCATTGTTTTGGTTACATATCTAAGGTAAACTGGTATGTATAAAAAAGCAAGTTAAGCTATACAGTCATTTTTCTGATAGTTTTTTTTCAATGCATGTTCTTAGCTTCCTGACTTCAACTTTGTCTTTTCATTGCAAAATTCTGCAGTAACTCCTGAAGGATTTTATGAGATTAGCGCTGATTGCCTTGATAATGGGTTGTTTTCATTGTTGCCATTCTGAAGACGTCAGAAACACAGAAGGAGGAGAGGAGCCAGTAGTTTTAAATAAATATCCAAATGACAAATCCACTGTTGGGTCCATGACCTCGCTATAGTTTTAGTTGTGGTTATGGCTTAATCCTGCCTTTAGGGAGTGCCCTGTCTGCTGACGATAATCACAGGAGCGTGATGGAATAACATCTCTGCTGCACGCGCTGACAGAGAAAACTTTATCACTTTTGTTTCTGTTTATGGTCAGTAACTATGAGGATATTATTAACCATTAAAGTTTGTAGAAAACTCTTGCTATATATATTTATAAATGCAGGTAAATACAGCTGTTCCTGCATAACTGCATGGTGCATGGCTTACAGTGCATTGTATGAATTCTGCTTAATTTATCATTAGCTTCTTTTTGTTTAGTTAAAGGTGGGGTGTGGGGTAGTTTTTGTCTTTTTGGTGACATCAGTTGGCAAAATTGCTACCTGGTATTTTATATTTCACACCCCTCCTTTTATAAAGCATGAGCAGCTATGGTAGCCCCTTAGGGACATGCTGTTTGCTGTTGTCTATGAGCAAACCCAGTGGATCAATTAAAATAATGTAACCCCTTTTGAAATTGTTCAGAATCCCGTTCCGGACCATCGTGGTGAGCCTGCTGTCCCATCAGGTCCTGCTGCAGAACCTCTACGACATCTTACTGCAGGAGTTTGTGAAGCAGCCTGATGGTCAGGAGCGAGTGACCCCTGTGACCTCTGACCCCAGCCGGCCCACCGCGGGCTTCCTGCGCTACATCTCCATGACCAACCTGGCCATCATCCTGGACCTGCTGCTGGACTCCTACAGGTAACTGTTAGAGATGAACTGTGTGTACAGGTGTGTCCAGCTCAAAGACTGATTAAAGGAGTTGTTGTGCGTGTGTTGTACAGGACGGCCCGGGACTTTGACACCAGACCAGGGCTCAAGTACCTCCTCATGAAGGTGTCTGGAGTGTGTGGAGCAGCGAACCTGTACCGACAGTCCGCCATGAGCTTTAACCTGTACTTCCAGGCTCTGCTGGGGGCCATCCTGAGCCAGGCCGACAGCATTACCGCACAGCAGGTACTTAAGAACATACTTTGGGACACTAAAACAACATTTTATAGGGTGGAAATCTTTTAAATTATGTGCACCACCTTGTGTGTCTTAGCGGACACAGTGTGCGGTCCCTGGTCAGCCCTATGTTACCCAAAGAACATAAAAGTTAAGGTTAGAGGAAGGGGAACATCAGGACTTACCAGAATGTGTTCTCCAGTACTGTACGGGGAACATAGATCCTGGGGAACATAGGCACTTTCACAAATGCTCAGGTAATTGTTTTTCTTAGTCCATAGAAACTGGGGAACATAGATACACACCTGTGTGGTTCATAACATCATCATGTTTTGTTTGTGTAAAGTCCCCCTGAGCTGCTCCAGTTTGTCTGTTATTACCACAAATACTACTGAGGACTGAATTTATTCTATTACAGAATAGACAGTTTATCCATCTTCATCAGAGCATCTTAATGATTCTTCATCTCTTTGAGTTGTGTTAAATAAGAAGCATTAAAGACCCACTGTTCAGCAGATTCATCACATGATTATGCCCTTAGTTCTCTGTTGCTCACAATGATAAAGACCTGTGGGATGCTGTTCTATGTATGTCTGTGTGCTTTAAGCAGTAGTTGCATGCTTCAACATAAATGTCCTGTCAGCTCAGCCCCACACTCTGCACAGCCGTAATAAATATGGCAATAAATAGGTTATGACATGTCATTATATTACAAATTAGACCTTTATGTGAACAGTAAAATGTAACTGAAAAGTTAAAAAAGTGGGTAAGTTAGAGTCTACTTGACGTGCTTGTTTAAAAACCTTGTCTGACTGTATATTTCCAGGTGAAGAAGATCCTGTATGAGGAAGAGGAGGGCAGTTCAGACTCGTCCCATCCAAACTCCGCCTCTTCAGAGGACGAAGACATCTTTGAAGAAACTGCACAGGTATCGTTGTGGATCCTTAAATATTGTCCTGAAAAATGGTAGTCACAGAATGATGCTGGATAAACCTGGATTATTTGAAGCACAAACAGAGAAAATGTGTTGTGTGACTGCCAAGTAACCTCACACAGGAATTAGATTAAAAAAAAGATTTGTTTGGATAATCCTTCTCTAATGTAAAATCTGCCCTGCCTTCTGTTTTCTGCTCTTGTAAAACCAAATACGGTACAGTTTATATTTAAATTAACTTGTGTTTTTGACCCAGGTGAGCCCCCCTCGTGGTCGGGACAAGCGTCACCCTTGGCGCGCCCCTGTGCCCTCTCTGAGTGTGCAGCCGGTGGGGGGCACGGACTGGGCCTGGCTGGTGAAGAGGCTGTACAAACTGTGCATGGACCTCTGTAACAGCTACATCCAGATGCACCGCGACCTGGAGAGCTCCCTGGAGGAGACCAGCCACCTCAGGCCGGGGCTGGGGGCCGAGCACCTCTTCTTCCTGCCGCTTTTCCAGTCTGAGACTTCCACTCCCACTTCTATAGGGGGGTTCTCAGCCCGGGGCACCCCCTCAGAGGACTACGGGTACAGGGGTCACACCACAGACACCAGTGCAGCGTCACCTGGAGAGACCCCCACTCCCAGCCCTGGATTCAGGTCAGCATTTAGAGCTTTATTTATTCAGTGAAGAAGTAGATCTTTCACACAACACACTGTAAATGTAATTGTTTTAAAGTTAGTTTGAAAAAAACTAAATATCCATCCATGGATAAAGCACAGGTGAACTGTTTGTTTAATTACTACAGTTGCAATCAGAAATATTCCAGATTTTGAAGATTGATAATTTAAAGATTTTTCAAGAAGACCCTGGACCGTCTTAGTGTGGCCATCTCAGTCTCCAGATTTAAATCCCATTCATAATCTTTGGAAGGATTTAAAGGTCCCGTATTAGGTTTTTTCAGGCTTTTTGAAATAGTGTTGGACTCCTTTGCATTAGTATTTTACATTTTATAACTTAAAATAATGTAGATGTGTTGAAAACTTCTTTTGGAGCAGTTATTTGACTTTGTAGAGAACACTTGGATTAGGTGTCTGTCACCACATGCTGGCAAATGGGGACTGGGCAGAGCATGAAATGGCTATTTAGCACAAGTATTAGCAACATGAAGCTAACAGATAAATGAGCTGACTGCTTTGTAGTGACGGCGGTTTAAGCACTGAAATGATCAGAATGAGGCTGGTGACGATGTAAGGGCTTTAGAAACGCACAGGAGCACTTCCTGGTTTCACGTTTCTACGTAGAGCTGTGAAACTGAGCGTTTTCAGATTTTGAGAAGGGACAGGCTCAGCAAACAGGATTACTCAAACATGTGTGAATGAAACAAAATACTACTCCGGGTCTGTTTTTGAGGCGGAAACAACATCAAACATGGTTAAAAGAGAAGAAAAGTCAATTTTAGTATAATAGGGGACCTTTAAAGAAGGCAGTTGCAGCGCAGAGGCCATCAAACATCACAAGATTCCAGTCAGGAGGTGTAAGAAGCTTGTTAGCAGTACCAAAACGTTTTGTTTTTTTGTTATTAATCTTTTTGTAACTCCTTTAAGCACTCGAGACACAAGTGGTTTCCTCTAACTGATGAATTTATTTTACACTTGACAAATCAACATAAATCCACAGTGAAAACTAAAGAAAAGCATAGACGAATACAACAATTAGCTAACAGAAAATAAGGACAAATGACGAATATAAACACTTGTAAAAACTTAAAAACAAACTAACATAACTCGTTGGCTGTGTGCTTATTCAAAAGGAATTATGCATGTTTCTCTTCTCTTTCTTGCACTTATTTTCTTCTTTTTTACTTGTCGATGTGTGTCTGCAAACCATGCCTTTTCTTGGATCCGCTTCTTCCGATTACCTTTTTACTTTAGCAGCGCACACAAACACATTTCAACACTACAGCGCCCTCTCTGGTGAAACTTAAAATTACACACAATGAAACAAATGGGCTACATATACAGTATATGAACACAATAGAAATGTGACAGTTACACTTTTATTTATATAGGTTAATCTACTGAGACTCAAGGTCTCATTTACAAGAGAGACCGGTTTCACACAGAACAACATTACATTAGCATAGATAAAAGCAACAATTTAACACTTCATGATACAAATGTACATCAGATTACCGTATTTTCCGCACTATAAGGCGCATCAGATTATAAGGCACACCTTCAATTAATGGCCTATTTTAAAACTGTTTTCATATATTGGGTGTACCGCATTATAAGGCGCATCCACTAGATGGCGCTGCGCTAAAGGGAATGTCAATAAAACAGTCAGATAAGTCAGTCAGTCAAACTTTATTAATAGAATACAAACCAGCGTTCTTACAACTCCCTCGTTGAAAACTAGGGATGCACCGATACCACTTTTTTTCAAACCGATACGAGTACGAGTACTTCCATTTGAGTACGTACCGATACGAGTACTTATATAGGGGTAACTTTATAGTTCAAACAGTCACACTACTGTATGTCATTCATCCCATACCGTGTCTTTTTGCCGTCTATCCCCACAGCTAACCATGGCTAAAATTAGCTGAATATGGACATGTTATAACTCATTTTAAAGCTTAGATTCTCCTCTATTCAGTCGCTAAAATAATTTTAAAGACAGATTGAGCATCTGCGCATCACCTGCGGAGATTCGCCATTACATACAGGAGCTAACACAATTAGCAACGGTACTTCTTATGTTTTATCAGACAACAACTGCTTCAGACTCCACGCTGGTATCATTTTCGGGACAACTAGGACAACAAAAGGACAACTGCTTAAGTTTTAGGACTCACGTATGATTTGGGATAAGTCTGGTTGAGCAGAATGTAGAGCCAGCTTTGCTTTTAAAACCTGTCACTTCGGCGACGCCCCCTGAATACGGTAGCCATAATTAACCAACATTGATCCATATATAAGGCACATCGGATTATAAGGCGCACTGTCGGTTTTTGAGAAAATTAAAGGCTTTTAGGTGCGCCTTATAGTGCGGAAAATACGGTATTTTTATTATCTTTCTCACACATCATTATAATGTATCTTGAGGTGAGGTGGCTGAACATTTCTGATTGCAACTGTATTTTCTCAGAAGATGAGATGAGAATTATTCTGTCTTTAAAGGGGATGAACTTTCTTTTACATTAATAAAACATGGTGTGTGTACTGTATATCTGTTTGCAGTTGTACTGGCAGTCTGCCCCATCACTTCAGGACGGGCTGTGAGGGCCGGGACTCTGGCATCACAGCGGGCCCCGGCAGGAGAAAGGAATGGTGGGAAAGCGCCGGAAACAAACTGTACACCATCGCCACAGACAAGACGCTGAGCAAACTGATGATGGAGTACAAGAGGAGGAAGCAGCAGCAGCAGCAGCCCCAGCAGAGCCACCTCAACCTGTTCATGAAGGAGCAGAGCCGGGCCGCGGCAGAGAAGAGGGGCCCCGGGGAACCGCAGAGGCCCCCGCAGAGACCGCAGAACCTCCTGGACCAGCAGGGGCCGCCACTGAGGCATTCTGTCAGCGCGGGCCCCGAGGTTCTGAGGCAGGACAAGAGGCCGCGCTCTGGGTCTACCATCAGCTCCCACAGCATCTCACTGCGGGACTCCGAGGCACAGATACAGGTACACAGGGTGGCCCCCAGCTCTCACAATCAAAACCTTAAAAGTTATTAACCTCTTAAACCCGAACAGAGCCCGACGGCGCCCCCTTGCGTCCTCTTGTTGGGACCATAGTTGGATTCCGCCTGGATTTTTTAAAAATAAAACATGTATATCTTTCCATTACTTTGTTTATTTGGCACAAATTTTGCTGCAGTAGACCAAGATATGTGAAATTTTCAATTTATGTTGTTATTTGCTTCACTACAGGAAGGAAAAAGGCTTTTTTGGAGGCAAATATGTGTTTTTTTTTTTCAGGCGGAAATTAGAATAATCCATTTCAACCTCAATTTATGGTCAAACTATATAATTTATTCATATTATTTCTCTTCCACAGTAATCCCCAAAGTCCACCAATTAATTTGCTACCAAGGTTAGCTATGTACACCTAGTAAATGCTAAGTAAAACCTTAATAAATGTAGGGAAAAAGGCCTCAGAGCTTAACAGGTTAAATAATATGAAATAATATATAGGTATTAAATTTTGCACAGCTAGGTCTCAAAATTTGTCAAAAAATTTTGTTAATATTACAAAAAGTAGAGTCACCGCAATAACAACATATATTTATTAAAGAAATGTTATCATTGAAATGCATGGTTCATTTTTCATCATTTTTTTAATGCAGTGCTGGAGTTTTTTCATCAATTCAATTCAATTCATTTTTATTTGCATAGCCCAGTATCACAACAAAAGTCGCCTCACAGGGCTTCACAAGCAGTTAATCAAACATAAACACACAATCAACACAACACATCACACATCTGTATTAGACTTTTAAAATAAAACCTTTGAGTAGTATGAATAATTCCTTAGGTTAAAAATCATACAAATTATTGTTCTGTTTCTGATGATGCTGGCATTAAAAAGTCTTAAATTTCACAAGACAAAACCTGGAGCTACCCTGGTACGGCTGGGAAAAAATGGAACTGCCCCACACAGTTATGTCCTCTTCTTCTTCTGTGTGAAAGGTATTCAAAGACAGATAGAGGTATTGCTCAGTCATTTTTAAACCTTTCACACTAAGTACCACCTCAGAAAAACATTATTTCCAAGTGCCATTTGTAGTGAACTAAACCAGACCTAAACCAGGACTAAACTAGCTCTAACCCAGGTATAAATCAAAGACTAAATTGGGACTGAACCAGGACGAATTCAGGACAGAGCAGTAGTCAAAATTTGAAATTCCATTTCCAACCCAAGCAGAACTAAAACAGGCGGGACACTGGCTCTACATCAGGGGTGTCCAGACTTTTTTCAAAGCGGGCCAGCTTTGAAGATGTGCAAAGGTCCAAGGGCCGACATTCCCTCCTGACTTTTTCTAGGAACTGTACACACATACAGGATAAACTGAAGGCACACAGTATTTTCTTTTCAAAAGTCAAATAATTATAATTTATCTTCTTTGATGACAAAATCTAAAACCAATTGCAACAAAATAACATCTTTGTGCATAAAAAACATTCTCTATGTATTTTTCAACCTGATATTAATGTTTCTAATAGTTCAAAACATACAAAACTTGCTCTGACTGTTATACAAATGTACACACAAAGCTATGGAAACACTGCATGAAAGTGCTGGTGGGCCATTAGTCATACATTTTGTCACAGAAGCTGAGGGCCATCTGAAATTTTAACCTGTGCCACAAATGGCCCCCGGGCCGGACTTTGGACATGTCTGCTCTACATTCAACTAAAATCAAGTTTTAGGACTTCTAAGTACCACCTAAAGAAGCCTGCGTACCACTAGCGGGACCTGTACCACAGATTGAGAACCACTCGTGTACAGTAGATATTGGTGCGCAACAGGGATGTCCAAAGAACCAGGGAAAACCAAAGAACCTGGGCCCCAAAAGGCAAAAAAAGGTTATTTTTTATTACATTATCATGTAGAATCCCTGTTAGTTAAGTGGTTAGTTCCCTGCCCTTGCTGTGGGAGATCATTTGGAGCCAATAACAATGGCCTCACATCCCAGTCCCAAGCCTGGATAAATGAGGAGTGTTGCACCAGTTGGTACCCAGCCAAAGCAACTACTAAAAGAGTCACCCAAAAGGGAATTTCTATCATAGACTGTTCTCAAACGCTTGATACATCACAAAACATAATCAGACAAATATATTCATGCACAGTCACCTCACAGCAAGAAGGTCCTGGTTTTGATTCCCTGACGAGGCGGGAGGGGCCTTTCTGTGTGGAGTTTGCATGTTCTCCTCATGTCTGGGTGGGTTTCCTGTGGGTGTTCTGGTTTTTCCCCATCATCATAAAACATGCGCTATAGGCTAATCCTCCTGGTGCTCCTGAGATCCTGGCTCTAGATCTGGAGAAGGGTCCCTGGGCGCTTCTTGGTCCACTGCTTCCCCAGCGGCTTTAAAGGATGGGTCAAATGCAGAGAACAAATATAGTATATCTTAGGGCTGCACAATATATCGCAAAATTATCGTTATCGCAATATCCGTATCGCAAGAATCTAAATATATCGCAATAACGCTGTGGTCTTCCATCTGACAGAGATTTACACTGAAGAATCATTTTCCACCAGAGCCTTTAAAAGAACATGTGTTGTGACTAAATAAAAATGTTTAAAAAGTCCAGTTTTAGTGGTAATTTAATTAATTTAGTCACAGCTTAGCCTTGTTTTATTCCTGGTTTAGTCTGTGTTAAAGTTACACTGTGTAAGATTCCCGGTCTTGCGCCTCTAGAGGCCACAGGTGCCACTGCACCTGTCGCAAAACAGTAAACACTAGGGCCCCTCCTCCTTCTGAAACTGTGCGAGCGTGCGTCTATTTCCATCATTGTTTCAACTTTAGTTGACCTGCTGCTACCTTTGGAAGTTTGGACTGGATCTTCTATAGAGTTAGCGCTAGCGTTAGCTTATCAACAAATATTGCGCAATGGTCGCAGTAAAAACAACTAATAACTGTATGAAAAAGCACGTTCTAAAGAAAAAATAAAGAGGCTAATTTACCTGCCCAACAATAAAGAAGCAAAAACGTGATCCGATTTGCAGCCTTCTCTGTCTCTCATCTGACGCCAGCGAGCAAAAGTCTGTCCGATGTTGACTCTTGTCTGCGATCTGGCGCGGTCCCTTTCACATTTTCGTTTTCTTGTCTCGTCCGACATTGTCTTCATCTTCTTGTGTCCTTCGGCCCTGACGAACTGGCGAAAATAACAACGCTAAAAGTAGCTTCCTGGTTATACGTGCGCCTCAAGTCGTTCCCTGTCACGTGACTCTTCCTGAACAGCGGAGCGCTCCCGGCCAAGTTGCGAGGGTGGTTTCTCAGTACAGAAGCCCCGCTCGGAGCAACAGATCACACCTCAGGCCTTATAATCGCTCAAAAAATCACAAAAACAAGTCAGTATGCCCCACATATTTAGGAGAAAAGTTACACAGTGTAACTTTAAGTTTTGATTTTGTGGCTGTTTTGACTTGTAAATACAGGAACTTACATTTTTGTGAAATGTAGTGAATTGAACTTACTATGTTCGAAAAGTAGGCTCTATTGTCAAATATCACAATAATATCGTTATCGCAGTTTTCAACATAGTTATCGAATATCGCATGTTTTCTCCATATCGTGCAGCCCTAGTATATGTTAGTATATCTAAACCTTAAGCGTGTAAAATGATAGTTTGTGCTTGACCTCGTGCTAAATTGTTCTTCTTTCTCCCAGGCCTGGACCAACATGGTTCTGACTCTCCTGGACCACGTGCTGCTCTTATCCAACTCCTCGTTCTTAGCCCTGCAGCCGGTGCTGTACCCCTGCCTGAGTCAGCTGACCTGTCACGTGACCGACACCCGAGTGCGGCAGGCGCTGAGGGAGTGGCTGGACCGCGTGGGACGGCTCTACGACATCATCGCAGAGAGGTCTCCGGAGAGCGTCAAATAATGGACTTCAGTCAGAGTCAGGGGGGTTTAGTGAAGGACGCAAAGAGAAGTCAATGCAACACAAGGCCTGGACGTGAGGGAGAGGACTGTGATTGGTCGAGGGCAGGACTTTTGTTGAGAATGTAAAGTGAGAGCTTTTTTTTTGTGAAAATTGAATGTTGAAACCAATGGGTCCCTTTTATGTCTTGCTTTCTGCTTCAGTTTTAAAAACACAGCTTTTTTTTTAAGTATTGTAGTTTAACTAGTAGCTCCTTTATATGCCAGCTTAGTAACATAATAGTGCTCAGGCAAATCTATAAGCAGCTGCACAGGGCCCCAAGGCTTATCCATTATTTGCCTATTTGATTAATTAGGCAACTCTATTTGATGACTGATCTGGTTATAATATTGTATTATATAGTGTAATCTGTATTTTCAATCCTGTTTACCTGCCCCTCCAGCTCGTCCGGAGGATAGTGCCAGGAAATCTCGGCGCTGTGTAGAGTTTATATTTTTTGCCCGAAGCATCTGAAGCGGTTCCAGAAAAAGCCTTTGCTTTGTTGTTTACAGTAAAACATCAGCCCATATTGTTAATATAACTTTATGATTGAGATGATCCTGATTCTTTGTACTCTTCGTAAAGTAGGGATGCACCGATACCACTTTTTTTCAAACCGATACGAGTACGAGTACTTCCATTTGAGTACTCGCCGATACCAAGTACCGATACGAGTACTTACATAGGTGTTACTTTATAGTTTATACAGTCACACTGCTATATCTCATTCATCCCATACCGTGTCATCTTTTTGCCGTCCATCCCCGCTCTGCGATGCTAAGTTTTACAACAGAGTGGTTTGAACACAACTAACCACGGCTAAACCTTGCTCAACATGGACATGTTATACCTCATTTTAAAGCTTAGATTCTCCTCTATTCAGTCGCTAAAGTGATTTTAAAGACAGATTGAGCATCTGCGCATCACCTGCGGAGATTCGCCAAGACATACAGCAGCTAACACAATTAGCAACGGTACTTCTTATGTTTTATCAGACAACAACTGCTTCAGACTCCGCGCTAGTATCATTTTCGGGTCAAGTAGGACTACAAAAATACGACAAAAGGACAACTGCTTAAGTTTCAGGACTCACGTATGATTTGGGATAAGTCTGGTTGAAGAGAATGTAGAGTCAGCTTTGCTTTTATCTCTGTACAGTTCACTTTGAAATCCGTCTACATTTCTCTCACTGCTCAGCTGAGAGAGGAAGGTCACGTGACAGCGCTGTAACGCGGTATCGGTTGTTGGTATCGGGCCACTTTTATGAATACGAGTACGAGTACTTGGACATGGTATCGGTATCGGTGCATCCCTATCGTAAAGTATTTGAAATATTTTAATTTATTTAGATACAGCAATGGATCTCAAACTTTTCACACCAAGTACCAGCTCAGAAAATATTTGGCTTTCAAAATACCAACATCAATTGACTAAAATTAGCATTACTAAATAAGGACTAAACCGGGACTAAACCTAGTTCAAACCAGGACTAAACCAGATCTAAACCAAGATAAAACCTAGACTAAATTTAATATTTCCGATGGTGCAGCAGAAAAGAACTTGTAGTATAAGTATGTCTTTGAACAGTGGAAGGATATTAACTAACTAATAATCTATTAGGAACACTTTTAATGTAACAACAGCAGGGTGCGTACCAAGTTTGCACACTCCACCCATGTTTATTTTTTACGGCCTCTAGTATTGTGCTATAATCTAGACGTCATATAAAGTGCTACTAGTGAACTACACCACGATATTTGCTGTTATTAGCTTTGTATTCAGTTATTAAACACAGCGAACCAATCTGAAAACTTGTGCAAAACATAAACGTCTATGCCAGATACAAATTCATAACATTTTTAAATATGCATTGTCTCATCAGCAGCATTTGACAATCAGTGTTGTTGTATCTCTGCATTTCACCACAAGCTCCACCCACAACATTAAAAACACACAAAACCAAAGACGTCACCAAAGCATAATCTGGAGGCTTTACCACACTCTTATTTATTTTGAATATACAGCAACATAGTGATTCTTCTGCACTGCTTTGTCTTAACCCAACATTATTGTATCATGTATTTATTGACCTATTTAATGATGCCTTTAATATAATGGAGCCTACATACTTTTGCCTGTTGTGTACATGTATTTAAAAGTTATTATTTAAAGGAGACATGTTAAGCTAACTGGACTTTTCTGAGCTTTTTACAATGTTATAATGTTATCCAGCACCAGATTTTAGTTAAGACATGACCTGATTGGAAAGAAGAACATCCTAAACTAGTGTCATTAATGAAGCGCTGCATGCACAGGCACGGCACAGTTATCATCAGACAAATGTTTGACGATAACCACGTTAATCTCTATTCATGTTTCTCTGCCTTTTGGGACAGGATTACAGCTGTGTGAGCGGCAGGAGAGAGTTGAAGTGACGCTTACTTGAGCTCTGAATGTATTTAGGACAGGCAGCGGTGGCCAGAGTGGACTACAAAGAAGATTTACTTTTGCTTTCCACTCAGCTGTGAGTGCAATCTCCTTTTCCTTTTTTATTACAGTTGTTTATCTTTGGCTACTCTGTTTTCTTCAACCTACTCCAGAAAAGATGCTGCACTCCTGTTGTCCTAGGAAGTTGAAATTTCCAAGTTATAAGCTGTAAATGTCAATTTGAACAACCTATAATCTCGGAATTCCTACTCGGGAACCCATCCAATCTCTGTTTGTGAACGTGCTACTTCAGAGCATGGCAGCATCTATTGTTACAAAATGCTCTACAAAACGAACACTATTATCTAAAAATGATGGCATAGCCTGAGTGGCTAGTATGGTTTTATTTCTCATTCTATTATTTCGTTTTGTTTTCACAAAAACTCATGAGTGCGGTTGACTCCTGTGTGACCCCTCGCTCAGTTTGGCCCTGACTGTTCTCCTCTGCGTGTACTGTATGTGCAAACGTTTCCTCTGCCTTTTGGCCGCTCTGCCTTGAGCACCATTTAAGAAATAAAGCCATGTTTCTGGCATGTTGTTATGGCTGACCGGGACGTGTGCTTTCTCACTAGATCCGAGACTGCAGGGGACACTGGTTTGGTTCTCCCATTCCTGCAAGGCTGTTTTTTTTTTTTGGTCAAGTTACACCAGGGGGAGGTGGAGGGGCCTGCAACTACTTATTTAATTAAGGAGCGCAACAGTGCCTGCCCCCCTTTGGTGCCAGAAGTATATTTTTAATTTATTTTTCACATAGACTTTTTGAAAAATGTGTAAATTAAGAGTTTAAAAGCTCAACGGAGACCCACAGTGCAACTGATTTTGTAAGAGGGCAAAGCTACAAATGTAAGTTTTTTTTAATTAAAATTAATTGTGCTATGGTGATGAGTTAGCACATAGCTGATTAGCCTCCACCTAGGTTTTAAACTTTTAATATATGCATTTTTTTTAAAAGCCTATGGGAAAAATTTGTGGAAAATTTACTTCCGGCACCAGAGGGGGGCGGGCGGGCACTGCTGCGCTCCATTACGTGGACCCCTGTTTATTTAAGGTCAAACGTTACTCTTTAACTTGCAACCACTAAACCTGCTGCAGAAGAAGTACCATATTTTCCAGACTATAAGTCCCTCTGGAGGATAAGTCGCACTAGCCAAAAAATGCATAATGAAGAAGAAAAAAAACGTATATAAGTTGCATTTTGGGGGGGGATTATTTTACAAAACCCAACAGCAAGAACAGACATTTCATGTTGAAAGGCAAGTTAGTAAGTAGTAATAATAGAATAGAGAACAACAGCTGAATAGGTGTGCGCTATGCTAACGTAACACACTGATGGTTATTCAGCTACATGAAGCATAAACAACGAACTGAATAGGTGTCTCGTATGTTAACGTAATATATTAACAGTTATTCACATAACTATAGCATAAAGAACATAATATAACAAGTTCACCAAACTCACCATCTCACTCCTAATCGCTAAATCCTTTAAATTCTTCATCCTCGGTGTCGCTTCTGAACAACTCCGCCAACTGCGGAGGTAGACGAAGCGCCGCTTCCTCCTCTGCGTGGCTGTCGTCAGACTCAGCATCAGTTCCATTTCCAATTATTCCACTCTTTCTCAGTTGTCTTTATAGCCTAAGTTGTTAGTGGTAATGTTTACATTTTAAATTGTCAGTGGTACAGGTGCAGCAGATGCTGGGACACAAGCCTAGAGCGCCCTCTAACCAACACCTGAAATATTTTAATATATAAGTCACACCTGAGTATACGTCGCACCCCTAGCCAGGACTATGATAAAAAGTGTGGCTTATAGTCCGGAAAATACGGTAATCCAGAATTGTACTATATAGATCAAAAGCTGCATATTTAGCATATCAGCTAGCAAGGGTTTTGGATTTAACACAAATTATTAGGACCATCATTGCAATGTTGCAGCACAAGTTTTTAAGCTTTATTAACGCTTATTGTATCATCTTCTTACAGTTTTAACTCACACGTGTCTATGCACTATGCCTTTTTAAAATATTTCACTCTGCCTGTCTAGTAAAGAAATTGTCCTAAATTAAAAACCTCTTCCAAACCATTCCCCTGTCCCTGACCCATCCGGACTGACCCTGACCCTGTTCCACAGTTTGAGGCTGCTGCCGGGACGTGGACAGATGTTGGTGGCTGGCCCTCAGTGTGATCAGCAGCTGCAGAAAAAGGGAGGGATTTAGTGGGCGTTAAGTCGCTGTCATCTATAAAAAGCTTGTGGTAATGTGTCAACGGTTCAACTTTCAATCTTCATCGATTTGTTTATGCAAAGATTTGTCGTTCCAGTCACAAAATGCCCCAGTTATTATTATTACATTTTTTTATTCGGACTGACTTACCTTTGTTTTTCAGTCCGAGACTCTTTGTCTGTTGTTGAATCTCTTGAATATTTTGCTGTCATGTTGTTGAAGTGTTCATTTAGTGTGCACTCAGCGGATTAAGTGTTGGAGTGAACATACGGTACACTGACCTATTATACTTGAGTGACGGAGCAAAAGCTGGGCCGATGCGTGAGCGGATGGGAGGCTTAGCCAAAAGTGTGCCTTGGTGTTTTTTGGGGTTAAGGTGGAGTGAATGAATGATTTTTTGTTTTTTTTAGGTCTGATCTTACCGTCTGGCTGTCTGATTGGGGAAAGCGGCTTTGTTAAAATACTGACCAGACTAATGACACAGTTTCCAAAAAAGGGAAGAAGGGAAAATGAATAAAAGAGATGTCACATGACTGAAAAGTGCACAGTTTATTAAAATGCAAAGTGCAGTTTCTGGTTGGCTGATACGAACATACAGTTAAGCCCAAAATTATTCCTACACTGGCCCTGGATAACAGCCCAAAGTCATCCGATTGTCCGAAATCCAAGTGGAAATGTGCCAAAAAATGTTAACAATTACATATTTAAAAAAAACATGTTACGGTTGTGATAGAAAATAAAAATGTGTATTAATAATTATAGACATGGACCACTTTGTAAAACAAAATAAACTGAAACAAAGGCAAACGTAGCTATTTGTGGATATTTACTCATGTGCTAAGCCTGCTGCATTAGTAGTTAAAAAGTCTATTAACAAAATAAAAGTAGCCACACACAAAAAAAAACAAAAAACAGTGTGCCCTATGAGTGCATTAATCCCAAAATGATTCATACCCGGATGAATTTTTAAAGTGAATTTTTACTTTGTTAAAGGATCTGTTCTGGCATGAAATGACACAACAAAGTGGTAAAAGCAGTATACAAAAATGGCCAAAATTATATCTCAATAATCAGTGGTAAAGCCGTCATTTTTTATATCACAGCTGTCATACGATCTTTTTTTTTTATATCTAATTGTTGGCTATATTTTTTGCACATTTCCACTGAGATTTTGGACCATTTTTTCCCCCTCACAGATCTCTAAGTCCTTGACGTTCAAAGACTTCCTCCAACTTTGGCTGTGTGTTTTGAGTTTTTGTGCATAACTTTGGGTTTACCTGTACATTTCTATGCCAAAACCGAGTTACATTTGACAATTTAAGTGATGCTTCTACACATTAACACGATGCAAGATGGGGTGAACTTTTGCACAAACTGAGGAAGTGGGGGACTGCACAAAAACCAATACACAGAAGAGAAACTAGAAGTAGATAATGGTTTCAAATGTTTGATGATGTAAAAATGGAGATAAAAACGGATGCAATGCTCTTTGTAGAAGAACTGTTCGCTGCCTTCTCTGCTCCCGAACGCCACGCCGCCCCCTGGAGGTCGGCTGATGTTGTGACTGTGATTTCTTACAGTGTAATATTTCTGCTTTTGATATCCAAGTAAATGCACCTGAAATGTGAATCATGTTTGTGTCTCGCTCGGCTCTGCTGCCTTCGTTTCTGCATCTCTGCTCCGTTCGTCTCAAAGCTTTCCAACTGTCCACTCTCTGTGTGAAATAATAAAACACGTTGGTCTCATGCAGCCGTGGCTTCATGTTTGGTTTTGTACACAATTCACTTCATTTTCTGTCACTACTTCCATTTAGACTCACTAAAATATTCAGATACTTTGGCATAGTTTATGGTTAATATCTCTCTGCAGTTACTGGGCTTATTATAGTATATGCATTTTCTAAAACTGATTTTACTTTAATGAAAATTAGTTTTTATTTTGACAAAGGTCCTGGGTGTTAAAAAAGGTGGCTATATTCAGCAAAACTGATTTTTCCTCTGTTTCTCCTATGTTATAATGTTGTTCCCTCATCAAAAACAGACCTGAAGTTGTGTTTTGTTTCATTTACACTTGTTTGAGTAATCTGTATTCTCTGGCACTGAGTTTCTGAGGCCTCAAAACACTCTGTTGCAAAAACCTCCTACTCCAGGAAGCACTGACCAATCAACAACAAGCCCTCTACATCCAGTCTGCTCTCATTCATTTATCAAAAATACATTGTAGAGCTCTGTTTCCACTGATTCCTCACAGACATTTTTCCATTTGTAGTAAAATATCTTCATACAAAACGTTTAAGGAAGTGAAGTGCACTTTTTCTTTGACTATATTCAAAAGACCACTGACACTCTGCTGCCCTCTGCTGGCCGCTTCACCTGTTTGTTTCTGGCACCAGTAAAGTACTTGTTAAAAACATTCTCTTTTAGTCACATAATGTTTTTAAAGGCTGTAAAAGATGCTGCTGTTCTAGAGGCGACCAAGATTGGTTTAAAAATATGGATAAAAGCATAATATATACTCTTATAATAATATAATATATACTTGAATTATTTGGTATGTACTAGTAGTTGTAGAAAAAGGAGTTTGAATAGTGCTAGCAGTAATAGTAGTTGTAGTAGGAACCAGTAGTAGTACTTGCAGCCAGGCCCGTGGTTTGCTGGGGCTCAGGGCAAGAAGGCTTCACATGGGCCCACTATGATAGAAAATTAGGGCCAGGAAGCGATTAAAAAAAATTAACTAATTAATCGCAAATCTGAAAAAAATTAATCGCGATTAACTACCAGTTATTAATCACGATTAATCGTATTATGCATTCACGTACAAACACAAAATTGTAAATTTAGAACATTTATTTTGATTTAACCTTCACATACTTTACTGTAAACTTGTGCAATGCAAACAAAACTTAGAGAAAATAAATTAATCGTCTCTTTGAGCGCTGTAACTCAGACAAAGTTTGCCTAAATAAGGTACAACCAACAAATACACAAAACTTACCTAAAAAAGCATGTTTAATCTCTTTTAGAACTTTAACTAAAATAAGTTTAATTCTTCAATTAATAACAATTGTTGTGGTCCACAACAGTGTAAATACTATGAACTGTGTTACTCCAGTGGTCATTGAACTCATCCTTGCATAGACTGCACATAACTTTTGTTTTGTCTATGTTGCTGTCTGGTGATGATTTGAAGCAGAATTGTCCATTTAGCAATGTGTCTTTTTGGTCTCATGTTGCTTTAGCTCGTTCACTTGTTGCATTAGGCTCGTTCCAGATGAACTGAGCCTGGATTGTGAACGAGAGTGCACGGCCGCAATGAGAGGAGGGGAAATACACCTGTACTGAAGTGGGACAGTTTGTGGCTCAGATCACGCACCATCACACCCCAAATCCACTTCTCGCGTGTGTTGGTTTATCCAGGTCACAACTGTAACTTTAGTCTGTATTTTTTTTTAAAGAAGCGGGGGAAGAAGGAGAGGAGGGCAGTGAAGTGTCGTGCATTACGTTTCTGATCAGCACTAAACTCAGATCCAATCACCTGTCCATTCACCGCTGACAGGTGTGCGTTTTCCCATCATGCACTGAGCCGTGCAACCTCCGCAGTTGCTCCTGATGCCCTGCAGGGGGCTCAGGTGCTGGCCTCATTTGGATCTCACGCTGACCGTCGCACTTGTGGCATCAGAGCAAGGAACAATTCGGGCACAAATCTGACCTGAGCACTGCGCACAGACCTGACACTGATCCAAACTGCGCAGGTCTGGCTCATCTCGAACGCCTGATGGATGGGAACGGAAATGTGTCGCCTTCTACGCTCGCGCGGTGCATTTCTGCCCCGCTGGAAGACCCGCGGCGTGTTGCTGCCTCTGTCAGTGTCGTCGTAATATTTTTAGTTGTGGTCAAATTAATCGATGCGTCAATTGAAATTAACGCAATTAAATCAATAAATTAATGCACTGCGTTAACGCGAATCATTTTCCCAGCCCTGTAGAAAATATAAAAAGATTTCTGGGCCCCTCTGACCCTGAGGTCTGGGATAACCGACCCCTTTGCCCCCCCCTGTTGTCGGGCCTGCTTGCAGGAGTGGCAGCAGTGGTGGGTGTATCAGTAGAATATGCTATGCAATTACAAACAATAACTTTTGAAGGTAATTTAAGCTATTTTTACATTCAATACTTGGCTACTGTAACTCAATTATTATATTTGTCGAGTACTTTTACATCTATTTCATTGTAAAGTAACAATAACTGAGAACAGGTTTCGAGTACTTCCTCCACCTCTGCTGCAGCGAGTCAGGTTACGTTTGTTGTACTTATTTGGCACTGTAGTACTGTATGTATAGTGTAGTATTCATTCATTCATCTTCTGCTGCTTATTCTCGTTAGGGGTCACAGGTAACTGGAGCCTATCCCAGTAACTATGGGCCATAGGCGGAGCAGACCGTGGAGAGTCATCAGTTCACCAAACACATGCATGACTTCAGACGGTGGGAGGAAGCCGGAGTACGCAGAGAGAACCCAGGGGACAAACTCAGACAGGTCCTGAGAGAGTTCATTTGACGGCCGGCCCGGGGATCTAACTCGCGACCTCCTGTCTGCTCTGTGCCCCCCTAGCTTAGTATTATCCATATTCTGTTGGACTGAAGCTGTCCTTTTCGTGTCTCACTTGAGCGTTGATCCGTCCCGGGCCCCGTGACGTCTCTGCTGGCCTCATTTCTCCCCCCTCCTCCCTCCACTCTCCCTCTCTGTCATTATCACAGGATCATCTCTGCGTCCCGTCAGTCGCTCAGCGTCCCTCGGAGCTTCCACCAGCGGACTTTTCTCTCTCTGCACTCTTCGTTTCTTCTTTGGTCCCGTGAGTGCTGAGTGGCCCCTGTGGCCCCTGGCTGCAGCTGGGCTCCTCCTCCTCCACCTGTACCGTCTCTCATGCACCATGCGCTCTCTTCTGGACAGCAGCTGGATGAAGTTCGGTCCGGCGGGACGGGACGATCTGGACTGGGCGCCTGGTTCCTCTGCTCTGCCTTCTACTGACAGACAGCTGGCTGTGAGTTCACATCATCAGTACTCTTCAGAGTTTGTTCAGAAAATTAGAAAGAAATTATGGACTGAACTCAGCTTTATAGACATTTTCAAAAGAAATTTTACAGCCCTTACTGCTGTTGAACCAAATAATTTCTTCAGTTAACCAAGTCTTTTCACAAATTCAACTGAAGAAGTGATAATATCAATATAGTTTAGACCACACAGAGTTAAATTATTTATCATTATTCATCACTGATTCAATTATTCAATTATTAGTGACTTTTTATTGTGATGATTCAAATAATAATCTATTATATCATATGCACAATTTGACCGTAATCATCAGAAATAAATGTTCTGTGGGCACTGAATCTATGAGTTTCTGTATTCTGTTAATATATTGCTCAGACTGTGTAGACATTCCCGGCTATCCCCACTACCAGTATTGCTTACTGCCGTTGTGTCCTTGAGCAAGACTCCACCCACCTTGCCTTCAGTGTCTGTAGCACTGGTGTATGATTTTGTTTTCTTTACTTTTGGCTGCTCCCTTACAAGGTCACCACAGCCAATCAGTGACAGTGTGATTAATACCTCATCTTACAACACATGGACATCCTTCACTCTGTTTTCTATAATAAAAAACATTATCCTATGTAAATATAACTCACACATACTGACTATGTTTAGTTAAATCCACCAAATAAATACTGTCTGTGAGGGCAGTAACAGGAGCGCTCTCTGGTGGACAAATAAAGCCTCTTGAGTGTTGATCTGGGATACAGACACGGTACATGCAAAGAGATTCCCTTTTGAATCTGGTACAGGCCTGAACGAGGACTAAACCAGGACTAAACCAGGACTGAAAGAGGACTAAACCAGGACTAAACCAGGACTGAACGAGGACTAAACCAGGACTAAACCAGGACTGAACAAGGACTAAGCCAGGACTAAACCAGGACTGAACGAGGACTAAACCAGGACTAAACCAGGACTAAACCAGGACTGAACAAGGACTAAGCCAGGACTAAGCCAGGACTGAACAAGGACTAAACCAGGACTAAACCAGGACTAAACCAGGACTGAACCAGGACTGAACCAGGACTAAACCAGGACTAAACCAGGACTAAACCAGGACTGAACGAGGACTAAACCAGGACTAAACCAGGACTGAACAAGGACTAAGCCAGGACTAAACCAGGACTAAACCAGGACTAAACCAGGACTAAACCAGGACTAAACCAGGACTGAACCAGGACTGAACCAGGACTAAACCAGGACTAAACCAGGACTGAACTAGGACTAAACCAGGACTAAACCAGGACTGAACAAGGACTAAACCAGGACTAAACCAGGACTAAACCAGGACTAAACCAGGACTGAACCAGGACTGAACCAGGACTAAACCAGGACTAAACCAGGACTGAACGAGGACTAAACCAGGACTAAACCAGGACTGAACAAGGACTAAGCCAGGACTAAACCAGGACTAAACCAGGACTAAACCAGGACTAAACCAGGACTAAACCAGGACTGAACCAGGACTGAACCAGGACTAAACCAGGACTAAACCAGGACTGAACTAGGACTAAACCAGGACTAAACCAGGACTGAACAAGGACTAAACCAGGACTGAACCAGGACTAAACCAGGACTAAACCAGGACTGAACCAGGACTGAACAAGGACTAAACCAGGACTGAACCAGGACTAAACCAGGACTAAACCAGGACTGAACAAGGACTAAGCCAGGACTAAACCAGGACTGAACGAGGACTAAACCAGGACTAAACCAGGACTAAACCAGGACTGAACGAAGGACTAAACCAGGACTAACCAGGACTAAACCAGGACTAAACCAGGACTAAACCAGGACTAAACCAGGACTAAACCAGGACTAAACCAGGACTGAACCAGGACTGAACAAGGACTAAACCAGGACTAAACCAGGACTAAACCAGGACTAAACCAGGACTGAACCAGGACTGAACCAGGACTAAACCAGGACTAAACCAGGACTGAACCAGGACTGAACAAGGACTAAACCAGGACTGAACCAGGACTAAACCAGGACTAAACCAGGACTGAACAAGGACTAAGCCAGGACTAAACCAGGACTGAACGAGGACTAAACCAGGACTGAACGAGGACTAAACCAGGACTAAACCAGGACTGAACGAGGACTAAACCAGGACTAAACCAGGACTAAACCAGGACTAAACCAGGACTAAACCAGGACTGAACCAAGACAAAAACAGTCTTTAAATAATACCTAATCAGGAATTAAACTGCAAGACTCAAGTACCACCAGTTATTCTGTCTCAGTTTTCTTTCTGCAGTTTTGTGGTTGGTCAGAAAAATTCAGTCCCTGCTCTTGTTCCTCCTCTGTCAGAAACATTTTATAATCCATAAACATTGTACATTTTAGAGTCAAATTTTTCTAGTTTGTTCAGGCCCGACTTCTATTTATAATAATGCATTAGTCTTATACAGTGCTTTTTCTAGAGAGACTCTCAAAGTCAATTTACAATTTGGTGCATTATTCATTCACTCCTCAGTCACACTCACTGGCATGGTGGGTGAAGTGTCTTGCCCAACGACAGTATGCAATGCCGGCAGTAGGGCTTGAACCATCAACCTTTGGGTTAGTGGAATCTACCAACTGAGCTAGATCCCTATGTCTGTGGTTAAAGATGTCTTCCCTCTCCTCTCTCAGGGCCAGCAGAGCTCCAGCGAGGCCCTCAGCTCCGGCTCCGTCGCCTACCTCACCGTGGGCTGCGTCTCCTTCCTCCTCCTCTTCCTGCTCGGCCTGCTCCTCTCCCTGCTGTGGCGGCGGAGGCGGGGCTTGGGCCTGGACGGGAAGCTGGGCCTGGCCGGCGTGATCGCCCTGGAGGACCTGCAGGACCCGGAGAGGAACTGCGAGCTCCTGTCGTCCCTGCGGAGGGGGCGGAGCCTGCAGCTGCCCTCCTCCAGCTCGGAGCAGGACGTGAACGACGGCGTGTTCCTCATGGTCTACCTGCCGCCTCCCTACGAGCAGACCCTCACGCGCCTCGCCCGGGCTGCCAGCATGAGCAGCTCCAAGGATGGGGACGTCCCGTCGAGTCCGGGACCAGACGTGCCCGCCAGTCCTGGACTAGAGGCGGGGGCGAGAGACGAGGAGGGGACAACATTCAGAGAGGAAACGGAAGACATAGAGGTTCTGAACTGAACAGTGGTGAAAATGAAGATTTTAATCCCGCACCTCAGCCTCCTCCATACACCTGATCAGGCAAAACATTATGACCACTGACAGGTGAAGGGAATAACACAGATTTTCTCTTCATCACGGCAACTGTTGGTGAGTTGGATACGTATTAGGCAGCAAGTAAACATTTTGTCTGTGAAGTTGTTGTGTTCAGGCTGGGGCACATCAACCCAACCCCTGACCGCAGTCAAAAGACACAGAAAGGCAGCTTTGTCACTTCACGTCTCCCATGGTTGCACAAAAACACGCACCAGGGCGACCTAGATCAACTAAAGAGCAACCGATTATTTGCCCGGTGTGTCCCAGGCTTTAGGAGCAAGACAACGGGCAAACATAAGGATCTGAGTCAAAGACCGAACTGTGACAGCTTCAGACGACTGGATCAGAACCAGAACTGCAGCTCTTGTGGGGTGTTCCCGGTCTGCAGTGGTCAGGATCTGTTGAAAGTGGTCCAAGGAAGGAAAAGAGGTGCACCAGAGACAGGTGATGCACGTGGGGAGTGAAGGCTGAGGCCAAAGTGTCGTCCCATCCAACACACGAGCTGCTGGAGCCCAAACTGCTGAAGATGTTTATGCTGGTTCTGAGAGAAACGTGTTGTTGTGTATGGGTTTGCGTATTAGGCAGGTGGTCATGACGCATTACATTATGGCAGCCAGTAATAGGCGAGTGGTCATAATGTTATGCCTGATCGGTGAATAAGTATGTGGACAGTTATTCAATTCAAATTCAGAGTTAATTTATATAGCACATTAGGGATGTAACGATACTGTAACTGTATCGATGTATCAATTTTTTTTCCCTATGATACAACTACATCGATACACATGACCTTGTATCGAATTGTATCGTTTTCTAGGAAGTGAATATCGATACACATGAAGTATCGATCGATAATATCGGAAATATCGAAATTAGAAATTTGTATGTTAAAATAAAACCAGATATGGCTTTTTTGGAGATAAATTTTGTGTTTTTAATTAAATAAAATGTTATATTCAACTTTTTTTCACTCTCTGTCTGCTGGATATAATCAACCCCGGCTGCGATGCTACATTTGAGAGTAAACTTTTATGATTTTTGGCAAAAAGTTGCTGTATCGATTATCGATACGAAGGTGTTGAATCGTATCGTTCCAAATTAGCCAATATCGTTCTTGAATTGTATCGAAACACTTCTAATCAATACATATCGTATCGTTGCTAAATGTATTGTTACACCCCTATAGCTCATTAAAAAGAACAACCTCAGTTGACCAAAGTGCTTTACAAGATAAAATACAAATAAAACCAACAACAACACAGTAAAAAGTAAAAGCAGATAAAGCTCAACTGGAGCCAAATGCTGGTGAGGGCAGGTGGGTTTTCAGTAACGTTTTAAACTGTTCTAGAGACTGTCCCACGGCTGAGGTGCTGCCACTGAGAACGCTCTGTCCCTCCTGGTTTTGAGCCTGGCCCTGGGAGCCTCTAACAGCAGCAGAGTCATGGACCTCAGGGCTCTAGATCAGTGTTTCCCAGCCAGAGGAACGGGGACCTAGAGGTACGTAAGCACATTGCAGGGGGTACGTGGAGTTATGTGATCATTTACAGTACCTTTATATATTTGGCTTTGAAAGACTAAAATGAACCTAACCCAGGACTATAGAGAGAAATGTGACACTAAAGGAGAACTACACCAGGAAAAAAGCAGATCTACAACCAGAACTAAACCACGAATAAACCAAGACAAAACTGAGAACAAATCAGGACTAAATCAGCACTAAAGTGGGACTCAACCAGGACTAAACCAAGACTAAACCGGGACTAAACCATCACTAAAGCAGGACTAAACCAGAACCTTAACCAGGAAGAAAACATGACAAAACTAGGAACAAACCAGGTCTACACCAGGACAAAACCAGGTCTAAACCAAGACTAAACCAAGACTAAACCATCATTAAAGCAGGACTAAACCAGAACCTTAACCAGGAAGAAAACATGACAAAACTAGGAACAAACCAGGTCTACACCAGGACAAAACCAGGTCCTCGGGGAACATGAGACAAAAAAGATTGGGAACCACTGCTTTAGATGAAGTGTGGACATTTTATGGAAGCCCTGCAGGGACATGCTGTACTTTTCTGTTGTACAAATCCTCTCAGAAGATCTTCAATGAACATGACAGTAGTGTTGTGTAAATATCTATCTATCGATCTATCACTCCAGCGCTAGAAAGGTCCTCAAGACAGTTGTGAGACCAGAAATCGTGGCTCGGAGGAACAGACAGGAGGCAGAGCTGAAGATGCTGAGGTTCTCTTTGTTTCGTGGAAAGGATGGATAGGATTAGGAATGAGTCCACCAGAGGGACAGCTCATGTGAGATGTTCAGGAGATAGTTTGGACGTGTACAGAGGAAGAACAGTGGATATATGTGTAGAAGGATGAGGCTGAAGTTAGAGCTGGAAGCCTAGAGGAAGACCAGAAAGGAGATTTATGGATGTAGTGAAAGAGGACATGAGAGAAGATGATGCCGAAGATAAGACTGTACATTCGTGGTGTATTGAATCTCTTTATGTTTGTATTTTTTCCTTTAAGTGGAACTCAGTAGCTTTCTTCACAGTTTTTGCTTCATTATACCTCTCTAGAGCGCCCCCTACACCTATTTTTTTCTTTGGCTCCTTGGAAAAATCGCTAGCTTGTAGGGTGACCACCTCAAAGACTACAAAAAGTGGGATTTGGTGGGACAAGGTGGCATGGACTCAAGAAATAAATGTTTTAATACAAATCTAACTTACCTACTGAGATACAAGGTGCTTCAGTTTAGGGCCTATGCTGTGCTGCAGAAAAAAAATCTAAGCTCTCAAAACACGCCCACTAATATTTATTCTGCATTTTAGACAAGGAATACTGACCTTACCTTGTTCTTAACTCGAATCTCTCTTTTTATAAGATCAACTGAGCACCAAAGGAAAAAGAGGGACATCATCTTAATAAGTGGGACAGAGGGACAGATGCCTAAATGGCCATGCAGTACAGCCAAAAGTGGGACAGGTGGTCACTCTCATACCACAACAACTCATTTAACCATCACACAGATTCTGAAACAGTTTTTTATGGTAAAAAAGTTACTGAGTTCTGCTTTAAAATGACCCAGGCAATAATATCATGTCATATTCTAATGTTATTATAATGTAAATACTATAAATGGTTGTACTATTTTATAAAGCTGTTACATTGTCTGTAAAACCCTTCAAAGAAATACAGTATTTTGCATACATTTTTGTATACATTTTACATGTTTGTATAATGATTAAAATAAATTATTGTTTGTCTTGATGTACAACGACTAACAATAAATTTGTATTTTCTGCCATTTTGTTTCAGGTTATTGTCATTTTAGTTTCAGGGGTTCTCAAACTGTGCAAAGGGTCCCCCTGGTGGTACGTGGGCTTCTTCTGGAGGTACTCAGGAGTCCTGATTTAAGTTAATATGGAGCCAGTTTTATCTCTGTATTATTCCTGTTTTAGTTGGGGTTTCTCCTGGTTTAGTCCTGGTTCCCATCTAGTCCTGGTTTAGACCTGGTTTGGACCTAGTTTAATCCTGGTATTTAAATGAGTGTCAAAAGGGGCGGTCACTTGCTCGCAGCAAAGTGTATGGACATCAGATGACCTTTACTAAGTGTCATCCTTAAGGACATACATTCAAATACTCCACTCCCATTAACTAGGTTTTAAGACATTTTACACTCGTACTGAGAAAAGGTTTCATGGTAACATAATACAAATATCACCGGTGAATAATAATGGATGAAACAAATACCCAACGATGACTGTAAGTCTTCATAAAACAGTTGTGCCATTGTCCTGTGAAAGCAGCACATGTGAATGCAACAAAGTCACCTTGTTGAGCAGATAAGTAAAGAAATTTAATGTATCCCAGTGAGACTAAACGTGTCATCAACCACAAAGATGACAGTGTTGGTCCATGCTTTGGGTCCTCTTTGGAAAGTCCAGTCATAAAACAAGAGTTCAGTACTTGGTCAGTTTCAGAGGGACGTAGTGTTGTTACATTTGGTAATGTTTAGCAGGAGGTGTTTATGAGGTCTTTAAGTCAACCCTGAGCTGTCATGAGGTGCCTATGGGACAGATTAGGGACCTTTGTTTGCGGCCCAGGATTATCAGAAAGGCCATCTTTGGCTGTAGAATGACTTGCTGGAATGTTTGTGGAGTTTCATCAATTAAGTTTAGTTTAGTTTAGTTTTTATTGTCAGACTCAAGGTCCATATAAGGTCAGCAAAAGGGTAGAAACCTGGTCCAGCTCCTTGCTACAGTCAGTGATGGTACTTGGAAAGCATAACATGAGTCTATAGCATATTAGTACAGCGCTTCAGTAAATTATGGCTTATGTACTGACCACTATGGGACTTAGGGGGGTACACCATGGACAGTGGCCAGTTAGGGGCACTTTAGAGTGGAGTCTTTGGATGGACCCACAGTTTCTTCCCACCTGTGCTCTCAGCTGCAGTCACACCCTCTGCTTCTGGAATTACAACAATCAAAACTGAGAGCTGAGCTATGTGCAGAGAAAACTTGTGCCTGAGGGTGACAGACAGACAAAGGAGTAGGGACTGGAGTGAGACAGGTAAAACCTTACATAAACCTGTTTGAACAACAGTTATATAAGGTTACAGGCATCGCTGTGACTGACACGCCCACTGCTTGGTCCGAATCCAAAATATCCAAGCAGGAGTGCAAGAGAACAAGATACTTCCCAGTTATTAGTGCCAGATAAAAAAGGACGTCATTTGTAAGGCAACTGGCTCAACTTTCCACTTTTCACTGACTTGAGGAGCCGTTCTAAAGTGACTCAAACCGTCCAGCAGCAGGTTGTCCGGATAAAAGCCAAAGGGATGTTTCTTTCAGCCATTCTAAATCTGTGGTCTCTTGAATATTGCGTCTCTACTTACACTTACGACTTACACTGAAGTCAGTATTTAGTATTTAGTTTTTCTTCTTTCTTCTTTATTCTTCAAATCCAAATCCACTTTATTTGTATAGCACATTTTACAAACAAAACAGTTTCCAAAGTGCTACACATAGAACAATAAATAACAATAAATTACTGCTATGCAGCTCCAACAGTCCCCATTAAATAATACAAATCAGTAAAACTAAATAAAAGTAATACAATAAAATAAAAAAATAAATAAATACCAAGAATTATATAATAAAAACAAAACAATAAAAGACAACAGAGGACCACACAATTCACATCAAGTTAAAACTTAAAGTTAAGTTTATTGCCTAAAAGTTCATCTGTTCACATAGTATATCAAAAGTTAAAAGCATTCATTAATTCATATACACTACAGCGAAGCAGTTAACAAACTCTGCTCTTCCGGATAGCAAACACCTGAGGAGCACACGGGGTCCCCCAAATATAGAGGGTCAACCTACTCCACAGTGCCTCCTAATGGTCAGACACATACACAAGAAGCAACCAACTTTTACAGAGGCTCATGTTGTCAGGACGGAGGAGAACTGCTCTAAAGTTCAGTTTAGTGATGAAAGCAAGTTTAATTTAATATTCCTAACCAAAGCCTTGTCTATCCAGGGTTTTTCAGATAAATAAGGACATTAGCACCATTTACCAGATTAACACTAATAACTTGGAGGTATCTGAAAGTGTTTTCAAATATATTACTGGAGGTACCCTAGTTTGTTAAATCTAATTTTTTGAGCTTTTAATCATGTTATAATGTTTCCTCCTCCTGTATTTTGTTTCATTCTCACATGTTTGAGTAATCCTGTATGCTGAGGTGCTGCCCTTCTCCAGAGGCTGATAACGCTTCAGGTCTCACAGCTCGTACGTAGACACATGAAACCAGGAAGTGCTCTTGAGCATTTCTAAAGCCCATACACCGTCACCGGACTCGTTCTGATCATTTCAGAGCTTATATCGCCCGTCACTACAAAGCAGTCAGCTCATTTCTCAATCTGTTAGCATCATGTTGCTAATAGCCATGTTAAATAGCCATTTTATGCTTTGTCCAGTCCCCACCGTTGCCAGCAGGCGGCGACAGACATCTAATCCAAGCGTCTCCCCAAAAGTACACCATCCTCCAGCTACAGGTCACTGATATGTGTCGACTGGAAATCAAAGGTGGTTATCATTGCATTATGTTTTTATGTTTTTATTTACATTTTACACAGTGCTCTATTTTTATTTATAATTGGGTTAGAGGGGGGAGGTATACAACTGCCCATGCACTGACCCAGTCATCTGGTTTTGTGGTCTACAAACAGAGTGTAGGAGAATCCAGACTCACGTGTTCAAACATTTCAACCACAGTGTATTAATGCAATTTCATATTTCATGGCCTAGTTCCATGTTTTAATTGCTAGTGTTTTGATGAATAGATACAGGTTGTAACACATTCAATCTCAACAGTACACTAGAGTATTAACTGTAGTTCTTTCGTAACAAAACCAGTCTGGGTACATATCTTGCATTCACAAAATGCCTCTAAGGTCAGCTGAGGCAACACATGTACACAAATAACACAATAAATACTCAAATAAAACACCCTTTTCCATTATTGTTTCTTTTATGTAGTGTAGACAAATCTAGAACACTTCCAGAAATCATAATCAGTGCGCACAGTTAAAGATGTATTATGCAAAGAAATGGCCACATGATCCAGAAACAATTAAAGAAATGTACTCAAGTTAAAATATGTCTGGAAAATACACTACTACTTTGGTAAATACAAAATAAAGTTGTGCACACAGTTTGTACCCGCACCCTTCTTCGAGCTTTAAAGAATGGACAGGCCTCCAGATTATGCCAAGACTAACCAAAGACATAATCCAAGATAATAATGAAAATATGGAGAAGAAAAAAAACACAAACAGACAAGAACAAAAATGTTTTCAGAATACCCAATTTTTATTATAGCAATCGCCCCCTTCACTTTACAATGGATTAGTCCATGAGTGTGCACAGAGTGGGAGGGGCACTCTTATTCTGTCAAACTTTAGTTCAAAATCACTGATCTTGCAGCTTTAATTAAAATGGTGATCATCCTAAGTGCTGGAAACCTAGAAAGTGATTATTACAGTGTTGCAGAGAAGAAAAAGTCTGTCCTCAACAAAGTCTCAGTTTCATCTCAAACCAACTCAGTGCAGAGTGAGAGAGCGGTGAAGTGTCTTCAAGGCTTGGATGATATGGAGATGCTGTGACTTTACTCGAGCTTTTACCTGCGGAAAGAAGACCAGAGTGTGTCCGTGCCCTTCGCTCTGACAGGTGAGCTCTCTGACAGGTGAGCCCTCTGACAGGTGAGCTCTCTGACAGGTGAGCTCTCTGACAGGTGAGCTCTCTGACAGGTGAGCCCTCTGACAGGTGAGCCCTCTGACAGGTGAGCTCTCTGACAGGTGAGCTCTCTGACAGGTGAGCTCTCTGACAGGTGAGCCCTCTGACAGGTGAGCTCTCTGACAGGTGAGCCCTCTGACAGGTGAGCCCTCTGACAGGTGAGCTCTCTGACAGGTGAGCCCTCTGACAGGTGAGCTCTCTGACAGGTGAGCCCTCTGACAGGTGAGCCCTCTGACAGGTGAGCTCTCTGACAGGTGAGCCCTCTGACAGGTGAGCCCTCTGACAGGTGAGCTCTCTGACAGGTGAGCCCTCTGACAGGTGAGCCCTCTGACAGGTGAGCCCTCTGACAGGTGAGCCCTCTGACAGGTGAGCCCTCTGACAGGTGAGCCCTCTGACAGGTGAGCTCTCTGACAGGTGAGCCCTCTGACAGGTGAGCCCTCTGACAGGTGAGCTCTCTGACAGGTGAGCCCTCTGACAGGTGAGCTCTCTGACAGGTGAGCCCTCTGACAGGTGAGCCCTCTGACAGGTGAGCTCTCTGACAGGTGAGCCCTCTGACAGGTGAGCCCTCTGACAGGTGAGCTCTCTGACAGGTGAGCCCTCTGACAGGTGAGCCCTCTGACAGGTGAGCTCTCTGACAGGTGAGCCCTCTGACAGGTGAGCCCTCTGACAGGTGAGCTCTCTGACAGGTGAGCTCTCTGACAGGTGAGCCCTCTGACAGGTGAGCTCTCTGACAGGTGAGCTCTCTGACAGGTGAGCCCTCTGACAGGTGAGCCCTCTGACAGGTGAGCTCTCTGACAGGTGAGCTCTCTGACAGGTGAGCTCTCTGACAGGTGAATTATTGTGTATGGCAGAAAATCCTGGACACTGGACCCAGTTTTGAGCGCACAGATGTGTTTCAGCCCCAGAGCTTCAACTCAGTCTGTGTTTGATAACAATCAGCCTCATTTTCACGGAGATATGATCTTAAATAGCTCATTAAAATCCCCAAGTCGACACCACAGAGGCGCGCCGTGTATTTCTCAGCTGTGTTCTGGCTACTTAAAACTATATAAAATATAAGTTCAGGCGTCCTGGCAAAGGTTTTGTAGCCTTTAGTGTTTTCTGCTGCTGTCCAGAGCCCTGTGAGATGAGACTAAAGGCTCTGTGTCACTGTGACTCTGGAGCAGGGCCGGATCTATCAGGGCACATTCAGGGGCTCAAGTCATGAGGGGACCCAGTAATAAAGGATTAACCAAAAGAAATGAACACATATTGATCAGATATTTACACACAAATCTAAATGTAATGACCAAATGCAGGCCTAGAGTCAGGGGAAAGTCTATGTTAAACTTGTAAGACAAAATTATTTAAAGGCCTGGGTTAATTCATCTAATTTAACAGGAAAGGTTTTTATTTAAAATGTGCAAAACCCAGTGCAACAATGTAATCTGGTCCTTATTATTCCCCATGATTTATTTAAACAGCTCTGGGTGCAAGTCTTGATTATAAATAAAAAATGTTATTATATTTTTACTAAAAACTCAGGCCAGGCGAAACTATTTCAACATCATTTAAAATGCACCAAAATACAAGAAATTTCATCTGTTTTGCACAAAATTTCCTGGAGGAGGACCCCTAAACCCCCCTGCAATAAACACACATCCCATTAACATCTGTCTGTTACAAGACTTGGCCAAGCAGGTGAGAGCTGGGGAGGAACTGAACTATTAGTAAAACTTTCAAATATCAGAGTATATGAAATCTCGTGGAGAAGTTAGCAAAATAGAATAGGACTGAAAAAATGCACTGGATGAGGGGGCCTCCTCCAGATGTTTGCCTTGGGCCTCTAACTGTGGATTGATGAACATCCAGACTTTTAGAGATGGTTTTGTAACCTTTCCCAGCTTTATACAAATCAACAATTCTTGATCGCAGGTCTTCAGAGAGCTCTTTTGAGCGAGCCATGGTGCACATCAGACAATGCTTCTCATCAAGACACAATTCTTACCAGGTGTGTGTTTTATAGTGGGCAGGGCAGCTTTAAGCCACTCCTCAGTGATTGGACACACCCATGACTTAAATTGTTTGGTAAAAATTGGTATTAATTGCTCTCAAGGTCTCCTTAGGCAGAAGGTTCAGTTACTTATTCCTCCCCCTTCTGTCATTGTTTGCATGTTATCCTCATTAAAAATATGAAAACCTATAAATGTTTGGGTGGTTTTAGTTAAAGCAGACACTGTTTTTTCATTTGTGTGATTTTGACAAAGATCAGATCACATTTGATGGTGATTTTATGCAGAAATGTGAGAAATTCCAAAAGCTTCAGATACTTTTTCATGCCACTGTACCTCAGAGCAGAAGGTAATTTAAGGTTGAGAGTATTACTGATTCACGCCCAAACAACTCAGTGTGTTGTGTCACATTAGAGTTGAGGCCACACCCCTGACATACATTCAGTGCAGGTTTAACTGTTGGTACAGGTCTGTGTGCATTGTGCTGCACTCTCACACTCACCATGGCTCTCAACGTCCCGGGACTCATTGCCACCCTGGTCTTCTACCTGCTGGTGCTGGGCATAGGCATCTGGGCCTCCATCAAGTCCAAGCGGGATGAGAGCAGGACCCAGGCCCAGCACACCAACATGGCCTTACTGGGGGACCGCAAGATCAGCCTGGTGGTGGGTATCTTCACCTCCACAGGTGAGTCTGTGCACTTCTACTCATTTACTACAACTGCTGCATTTCATTCATCAGTGTGTAACGGGTTTTGGTCTGTAACACTAAACTATTTACATAAAACTGGGTTATTTCAGTACTAATACATGACATCAAACTTAAGAGGTTTACATTAAACTTCTAGCTCTAACAAATAATGTTTAAGATAACCTAAAATATTTTTGAGCTGATACCTGTAGTGTTAAGAATGAAAATATTAAAGAGATTAACCTTCCTACACTCCTAACATTTTAGTCTCACCTTTTGCCCTAAGCCAAAAAAAATAAATAAATAAAAATGCACCAATAAAGACTGCCATATAAAAAAATCTAATAGTCAATAATTCCATTTTTTTTCATAGTTACAATGATTAACTTCATCATACATAGCAAAAAATAATTCTGTTTATGAAATGTAACCCCTTAAATTCCAGTTTCTGTGGTGCAAACCTCTGCCTCTGCTCAGTCTGGGACCTTTTTCTCCTTTGCCCTGATGTGCACATCTCTGTAAGAACTACATTTTGGATTTGTGCTCACGCAAACACAAACAAACTCATTTCTCAACAAACACTTTCACACCAATTTATGACAACCCTAAAACACACCCAAGTCATTTTAGTTCAAAAAATGTTTTTTATTTGCCTTTGTAGGCTTGATCATTTACACAAACAATAATGTGGCCATTTACAAATTTGTACCTCTATCTACCATACATGCAGTGTTGAGCATGAACGTTCATTTTTCTGTGAACTTTGAACTGAACGCAACACATTTGTAAATCAAGAACTTGAACGTGAATTTGTTCAGATTATGTGAGATGAACGACGTACGTCACTGCTGGGGTTCAATTAAACGTCGGGATTTGTTTTCACCTGAGTCGAGTGACGAGGTCTGATCGCACTTTTTAAACAGCGCTGTCACTCACTGCCCACGGGCTCCACTCCAAAACTGCACTGCTTCACCAGAGAGCGCTTGTGTGCGCAATGCATCTTGGGTAACGGAGTTTGAAGCCAAACATAGTCGAATCTAATATCTTTGGCTTCACACTACGTTACCCATAATGCACTGCACAAGCAAGCATAACAACAAGCGTAGCCTTCATAGCGACACCGGAGCGGGCAGCAGCAGTCTGACAATGGCAGTGCAAGTGAAGCACAGAGAACACAGACGATGCTGCCTCTAACTATGATCATTTACAGACATTTTACACATTGTCTCACAAAGACTCTGACGGAAAAAAACCTTACTTTCTGTGCAAGCTTATATCTGCAAAAACGTCCATTTTGTGTGATAGAATTTAAGATCTACAGTGAGGCTAGAAGGTAGTTAACATGTATCGTGATAGAAGTCATAGTTTGAAAAACAAGTTCAGCCTTTCATTTACATAAAATGAACTGAACTTTGAGCTAGTTCATGAAAAGTGTGAACTTGCACAACACTGCATATATGAGGAAAAGGCGCCACCTAGTAAAAAAAAAACAAAAAAACTTCCAATCCCTCACTGCAATGAATCCATAAAATACTTGATAAAAATGTGAAATTATATTGCAGTGACAGTGTATAATAAAAAATATTGTTTTAATGGGAGTCAATGGCACAAAAAATGTCTTAGCAGTAAAGGTGTGACTTTTTTTAGACACCTTTTTAAGAGGATTTTTCAGCTTGTCACAGCAAAAATTATCCTCAAAAAACAGGTGCAAAACATCAAAAAATGTCTTAGGGCAGTAGGAGGGTTAGGACAGCTTTTTATGGGTTTAAACTTTTACAAACTGTATAGGTGACAGTTTAAGCAGTTGACTGTCATGTAAAGCACATGGAGCAAACCCTAAGGCAGAGGACACTGCATACCTGAGCCTACTATATGGTATATCCAGGTTTTAACATGCACACAACACCTAGAATTATGGGACCACTGCTGTACCTTTATTGTAAAATATAAAACTTCCTCTTGCAGCGACCTGGGTTGGTGGGACGTTCATCATCGGGACAGCAGAGACGGTGTACGACCCAACACAAGGACTCATTTGGGCTGTGATGCCGTTAGCAGCTACTGTGGCCTTTGTTCTAGGTAAGAAAATGTATTTATTCTGGAATCATTTGGAGCTCTTCTACTCAAATACTGAGGGCCAGGTTCGTCAAAGGTTTGTGTGCATGCTAAATGAATAAGACTTGCCTAAAGTGGAGCAAATCCTGGCTCACCTGATGTTAGCATCTTTAACAGGAACAAAACACACATAGCGCAGATTTTGCAATATGTAAAATGTAAAGAATCATTTAAAAAATTCCTGGATCCAGACGATGATCCAGATCATCGCCAAAACGTAATAACTTGTTCCATGTTCCATTTCTGACTTTTCCTGAAAATTTAATCCAAATCCGTCCATGGGTTTTTGAGTTATGTTGCTAACAAACAGACAGAGAGACAGACAAACCAACAGCGTCGAAAATATAACCTCCGCCAAAATATATTTACTGTATTTTCCGGAGAATAAGTCACATCGGTCAAAAAATGCATCACAAAGAGGAAAAAACATATATAAGTCGCACTAGACTATAAGTCACGTTTATTTAAAAATGTATTTCACAAAATCCAAGACCAAGAACAGACGTTAAATCTGGAAAGGCAAGTTATTCAACTACACAATAGCACACAGAACAACAGGCTGAATAGGTGTCGTATGTTAACACATTAAGAGTTATTCAGCTGCACAACAGCATAAAGAACAAACCTGGGAGGCTGAAGTCCGGAAAATACGATAAGTAGCTGAGGTCACAACTGTGTAAGAGTAAGGGTACTATACCATAAATGTACAGTCATATAATTATTTAGATGATTTGTAGATTGACAAGTGCTCAGTCCTAAAGCTCTTTGATTGAAGGTGGACTGTTCTTCGCGGGGCCAATGAGAGACAGAAAGTATGTGACCATGATGGACCCGTTCCACACCAAATACGGAGACGTCCTGAGTGGACTGCTGTCTGTAGGGCCTCTGCTGTCCGAAATCATCTGGGTCACATCAACACTCATAAGTTTGGGTAAGGGCATCAAACAGCAGCTGAATATAGAGTATGAACAGAAAGTGGTTGAGTGTAAGTCTAGTTTTTGTCTTCATTGTGCTGCATGTTTCTCAGGTGTTACGATGAGCGTGATCCTGGACTTGTCCTACGGAGTTTGCATCTGGATCTCTGCAGCTGTGGCCATAACCTACACTCTGCTTGGAGGACTCTACTCTGTGGCCTACACTGACATCATTCAGCTCACACTCATCTTTATCACCTCTGTAAGTCTATAAGCTCACTTAGAGATCTCCTTCAATACCAGAGATTATACCTCGAAATAGTAATCCAGCCACAAAGTACCTTTGAGAGAGGTAGAGGTAGATCATTTGCTGTGGTGACCAGTGAAGAGAGGGGAGCAGAGTCTGAATGCAGTCTGAATGCAGAGTCTGCTGCCAGAGTCTCTGAAGGAATCTTTATTATCCCCAGAAAGGGAATTTGCCAACAGCATTTAACAAGCATACATAAATAGCACAAAAAACAACATCAAGGCAATACATAAAGAGAAGCAATTAAAAAGCTAATTGCACTTAGGAGAAGGAACTTTTTAAACCTGTTGGACCTGCGCCTTGGCACATTACAACACTGTTTAGATGGCAGCAGTGAGAATTCCTCCGGGAGAGAGTGGGAGAGTTCAGAATTAATGGCTTTAGCCTTTATGACTGATCTGATCCATTAAACCTCATTCATGTCAATTAACACACTTTCACTTTTCCTTTGAGGCAATTTCCTTGTATAATTGACGCCCTAATCAAAAATTCATAGGGGGCCCCCAATTGGCATAAAAAAATGTGAAATAAAAACATTTTTTGCCTTAAAATGTGTATTCCTGCTCTGAGCTAAATTAAATGCTGTATTATGCTCACCACTTTTGCTTTCTTTTCTCCTCTTTCTGTCTATATTGTTTCTTTTCACACTGCCAAACAGATAAATTCTCTTCATTGGTCCTAGACAGCATACTTCAGATTCAGATATACACACTTGAGGCGGATTCAAGGAGTGTGACGGCCCATTATCACTGCTTACAGTTTTAACTAGTTTGATTCTATGACAAGCACAGCACGTACTGCGAGTGAGTAAGAGGTGGGGCCCCTTAGGTACTCTGCAACAGTCTACCACTGTCAAACTTCCAAACTCTGCCCTCAGGGGGCCCTCCTCTCTTTGGGGCTAGGGCCCATGCAGTGCCCATGGCTGAAAGGGCAGAAAAGTGAAACCTCTCAGTAGTGGAGCATAGGCAGGTAATCAGAGCAGGTCATCCAACGCCCAGAAGGTTGGGCTGAAGTTGGTTTAGACCTGGGTCAGTCAACATTTACGCTCATTCTAGTTCATTGATAAAGATGGAAAGACAAACATTTTCTGAAGTGTTACTTGTTAAAATAAAAAAACACACTGATCTATTGCATTAATTCAAGACAGTAGTGATTATCTTAGCTACAATGCTATGTCAGTTGTTGGCTTGTTAGTCTGATCATCCACATTTACCCCTCTGCCTTATCTTCCAGGAATTCAGCTGAAAGCCACCTCCAGGCCTTGTTATGTTTAATTCAAATGTGGACATTTTCTAGGCTCAATAATAATATATTTATTTTATCTAAGCATTATTAATTAAATTCACAAGCACACATAATAATGTTGTGTATTTTTGTCGGTCGTTTGAAGTGGCTGTGTGTGCCCTTCCTCCTCAAGAGTCCCACGTCTGTGGACATCACCACCACCTCCTTCAACCACACCTTCCAGCCTCCTTGGGTGGGCAGCCTGACCATCGACAAGGCCTGGAGGTGGCTCGACATCTTCTTACTGCTGGTATGTAGACTCTTGCAGTAAAAGTATCCATCTAGTAGGGGTCTGACAAGACGCAAATCCCTTGAGACAAGACACAAGACTGAGAACGAGACAAGAGTTTTACACTACTGAATATATAGTTTGCATGAATGAAGATGTAATTTATTATCCTGAAAATCATAAAATGCAAATTTATTTAGGTGCAATCAACTTTTAATGAGTGGTATTAGCAGAACATATATACTGCCAAATGTTTTGCCACAATCTCAACTGGATAGCTTTCTCTGTAAAAAGTGCAAACAGGAGCCTGATTCTGATTCTGACCCTTGCTAAATAGTATCAGCAATGTATCTATCACAAAGTTTTTGAACAAAGTAAACCCTTTTCCACCCCAAATCAATTACAGGCTCAGTTAGAAGAAACAATAATTTAGTTGAACTAAAGAAGTAAGGTCCTGGAGACAGAGTCCTTCAAAGCTGTTTGTGAAGTGGGCTGTCTTTGCAGTCTGTAAATAAACTTTCAAAAGACTCACAGCTGCAGGCTCTTGTCTTTTGTTGGAGAACATGAAACCTCAGCCAACCCAGGGCACAAGTCTGTTTGTCTCTCTTTGCCTCAAGTAAGCAGAACGGAGCTCAAGTCTTTGCCTTTGATGTCTTTAGCTTTGCAGGGAATTTGCAGGGTGTTTGTTTTCCATCTGTACTGACACCGCCAGTCTCTTTGAGCTGGAACTCCTTTTAATGTGACAGTATAGTTGACAGTGGACAGTTAAGCGCTGTATTTAGGCAATGCTTAGATCAGTAGCATGTACTGGATACTCCGGTCATCATTGTCCAGTAACCACAGTGCTCCCAGCTGCTGAGGGCCTGGTCGGTAGTTGGCCACGTCCTTAGCCACAGAGGCAGACTTCAAGAGAAATCTTTAATCACCTGTTAGCATTTACTTGGGTACACACGACTGGTCTTTGATTTTCAGAGCGTGGGAGACCTGGGTTTTCAGGACTTCCATCAGAGGACACTGTCAGCTTCATCTTCAACCACAGCTAAACTGCGCTGCTACGCTGCAGCATTCCTCATCCCCACGTTTGGAATTCCTCCTGTCCTCATTGGGGCAGTCGCTGCATCAACAGGTAAAACAGCTGTATAAATCACATACAGCTGTTCAACACTTGGGTTAGAGAATTATGTATATTTTTGTTGCCACCTCATAGCAACACATGGGGTACTCAGGATATGACCAAAAGCCACACAACACAAAAAAGGTTGGGAACCATTGTCACAGCATGTTTTTCTGTTGTGTTCTCCAGACTGGAACCAGACTTCTTACGGCTCCCCTCCTCCGTACGAGCGCGGGCAGACGGGCCTGATCCTGCCTCTGGCCTTACAACACCTGACCCCACCTTACATCTCTGTCATCGGTATTGGAGCTGTAGCTGCTGCTGTGATGTCCTCAACAGACTCCGCCCTCTTGTCTGCAGCGTCCATCTTCTCTTCAAACATCTACAAGAAGATCCTGAGGACCAAGGTACCATCCTGGAGAACTACAAGCATATGTCCTGTGTCAGCTTGAGCGACATGCTTGATTTAATTATAAAAAGACAAAAAATAAATAAATACATGAACAAAAATATCTTATCAGAACTCATACCTCAAAATAATACCCTGTTCTAACTAAGTCTAATTGGATATTTGCTAATAGTCACTACGTTTGCATGCAGACCATGCTTCAACCATACTCACAGTCTGTCTTCAGTGCAGTTTCTCCAAGGAACTGCTCAAACCACTTTTATTTTAATCTGCATGCAGAGCAGAGAGCCGGACTTCTCCGCGGTGCTGTGTGATATGTGTGAAATGTTTCTTGTTAGAATGAGAACATGTTTTTACACATGTTATTACAAGATAGAAACATAACTTGATACTAATTTATCATGACATTACAAGATAATGGTGTAGCAGGTTTTTACATAATAAATAGTTATCTTGTTTTTACAAGACAGAGCTTCACAATATTACAAGATCAAGTTTAATGTTTGTGAAACTTTATCTTGTAAAAACGTGACAATATAACTTTAGAACAAGACAAGTATTTACCATGTGAAAATGTGATACCCCGGTATCTTGTAATAACATCAATTCATTTAGTTTACTCTTTATTTGTCAGGGACCATGTACAAATACATTAATTTCACAGGAAAAGAGATGTTTTGTTCCAGATTTAGCTACAGGCTTTAGCTACAGTCCCTGGGAAGGTGAAAACAACAATAAAACATTTCAGAGTACAAAAGTTAATATTAATTCATAGTTAAAGTACTTGTTTTGTTGCCAAGCTACTTCTTAAAAAGGCATTTTAGCCTTTAATAATTAATTAAAAAGCTTAGAAATACTGACAATTAGCAGTGAATGATGATGAATACTATTAGTTAGACTGATGTTGATGTTGGTATCATGTAAATATGGTGATACATTTGTGTCTTGTAAAAACATGATCATATGTTGAAATAATGTGATACAGATAACATTTATTGTTACTCACCTGGCAACAATAACGGTCTGTACCTAACAAAGCCATGTAAACATATTCATATTCGACAGTCAAGCTTTGGACCAAAACAATAAAAAGCCAGCTGGCTAGTTGCAGAGGGACCCAAAATATCCTGTTTTTCTGGTCTGAAAATCCGTCTCTAAACACCTAACAAATATTTTTCTGCCTGTGAAGTCGGAGTACGCTGTAAACATGCAGCAGTAGTCCCACAATACCTGCACTATCCAGGTGTCAGTGGAGCTCGTTTGGAGCTTTTGCAATGGCAAGATTAGGTGGACTTTACAGACCATCAACACAATTCCAAACTTCAGAAAAAAAAGTTTTTACATGTAAATGGCTGTACCATTTAAGCAAAACTACTCTTTGATTTTAAATCTTGGACAAACATGGATAATTTTCATGATTCATACCTAAAGATGTGCATACTGTATATTACCTTTAAAGTGTTTTTGGTGGCTGAGTGTTGTTTTTGTGCAGGCCTCTGAGAATGAGCTGCGCTGGGTGATCCGCGGGGCCGTGGTGCTGTTCGGACTGGCCGGGACCTCCCTGACCTTCCTCCACACCGGGGTCATGGCCTTCTGGGTGCTGGGAGGAGAGATCGCCTACATCCTCATGTTCCCCCAGCTCGTCTGCGTGCTGTTCATCAGAGTCTGCAACGGCTACGGATCAGCGGCGGGCTTCATAATGGGCTTGTTCTTCAGACTCCTATGTGGTGAGCCGCTGATTGGTCTCCCCCCTGCCATCCACTTCCCGGGATGCACCCTGGAGGACGGGGTCTTCATCCAGTACTCGCCGATTAGGACGATCTGCATGCTGGTGGTCTTTGTCACCATCCTGCTCGTGTCGTATTTGACTTCTGTGCTCTTCAACAAGGAGCTGCTGCCGGAAAAGTGGGACGTGTTTCAAGTTAAAACGTCATTAAAGAAACATCAGACATCAGCAGCTAATGGACACACTCCTTCAGAGACTGTGAAAGAAAATGGAGTCACTCAACCAATGCTGGAGTCCACATGTTAAACTTTACAAAGATGGCACACTTGAGACAAAACGAATGTGGCATGTTGGTGTACTGCTCACCTGTGAGGTGATTGAGCCTATAAAGCAGAGTGGGTGGTCCATGCACGCGCTAACAGTCTCCAGTGGGCTTGGTGGTGGCGGCGGCGTGTAGTGTAGCTAAACTGTTTGTACCACGTTGTCTTTAACGAGTGTGGTTTGGAAGCTTCGCTGTAGGCGTGGCCGGAGATCTGCTCCACATTCTCTCTTTTTGATGTCCAGACCTGGTGCAGCCTTTTTCTTTTTTGTATAGTCGTGTTGGTCCCGGGGCCTTAGCCCCGGGTGGCGTTGTTGGTTTTGTTAATTCAGATTTATTTATTTAAAAACACCCTCCCGCCACACAACATATTAGCATTAATGTATTTTCCGGACTATAAGTCGCACTTTTTTTCATAGTCCGGCTAGGGGTGCGACGTATACTCAGGTGTGACTTATATATTAAAATATTTCAGGTGTTGGTTAGAGGGCGCTCTAGGCTTGTGTACCAGCATCTGCTGCACCTGCACCACTGACAATTTAAAATGTAAACATTACCACTAACAACTTAGGCTATAAAGACAACTGAGAAAGAGCGGAATAATTGGAAATGGAACTGATGCTGAGTCTGACGACAGCCACGCAGAGGAGGAAGCGGCGCTTCGTCTACCTCCGGAGTTGGCGGAGTTGTTCAGAAGCGACACCGAGGATGAACTTGTTATATTATGTTCTTTATGCTATAGTTATGTGAATAACTGTTAATATATTACGTTAACATACGAGACACCTATTCAGTTCGTTGTTTATGCTTCATGTAGCTGAATAAATGGTCACATTTATATAGCGCTTTTCTACCTTCATGGGTACTCAAAGCGCTTTACATCAAGGAACCGTTCACCCATTCACACACCAGTGTGCGCAGACACCAGAGGGAAGGTGGGTTAAGTGTCTTGCCCAAGGACACAACGACAGTATGCAACAGTGAGAGTGGGGTTTGAACCGCCAACAGTGAGAGTGGGGTTGGACAAGCGGCTCTACCAACTGAGCTACTGCCGCTGGTTGACTAACCATCAATGTGTTACATTAGCATACTGCACACCTATTCAGCCTGTTGTTCTCTATTCTATTATTACTATAACTTGCCTTTCAAGATGAAATGTCTGTTCTTGGTATCAGATTTTGTAAAATAAATTTCCCCCAAAAATGCAACTTATAGTCAAGTGTGACTTATTGTTGAATTGCCTCAGCAGTAGAGCAACATTAGTAACTTTTCCTGAGGGTGAGCCCAGATGGACCGCTAAAATAACCTTGTCTAAAACCCTTTACCACACAGGGCTGGATGACCTTCTAGCTATGAAAAGTGCAAAAAGGAGAGAAGACTTACCTTTCTGAAGCGAAGATCGTTAAGTTGATTATCAAATTAACTGTTTAATATTTAGAAGGACTTTCCCCTGTTGAGGTGAGTTCTGCGTCTGCGTGGCATGATGACCAGTGACACGATGACATCACACTGAACCACTCATAAACTCCTGGGTAATATCACTGAGGAGGCCAGCAGCCATGTTTGGAAAACCTTATTTAAAAGACATTATTTTATTATTTTTTATTTTTAAGCATGTGGGTGGTTTGGGTCTCTGTATTCTTATTATAGGGCCAATACTGTGTAGGACACTTAGTAGTGCCCAAATTCCAGTGGAGGTGGAGGGGGCAGCCCTCCTTCTCCAAAGACAAAACGGGATGGGAATGGATGTTAAAAACAAACAAAAAATAAATAAACTTACGCACTACTCTGACTCAGATCTCATTGTTCAAGGTGAAGAGCAGTTCAATTGCCTTACTACAAATGGAAAAAGAAAGGTAAAATTAATTTTTGGACTCTAGCAGACCTTATGTGCACTTTGTATAAAAGTGCTAATAAAGCTTGTTCAAATACTAATACTATGCATACGGCGCATATACATTTACATTAAAATCAAGCAGTGACATGTTTTCTGTGTCACTGCATACATGTGTTTTAAATAAAGTTTTCCAAACTTGGCGTGACTTTATTATGTTGCTTGTTTTTAACATCCATTCCCATCACATTTGTTTATGTTTTGGTTTGATTGCTTGTGGTGTGTTGTTGTTCTTATGTTTTTGATAGTTTAGTTTAGTTATGCCTGCGTTGTTTGGTTCATACTTTCAGGCTTTCCCATTTGGTCCCAATCAAATGGGAAAGCCTGAAAGTATGAACCAAACAAACAAACACAAAAAAAAAAGACAAAAAATCCACAACAGCATTTCAGTGCTTAAAGGGGTTTAATGGCCGAAGCCTGTCAGGTGCTGTCTAACGCCTGGCATGTCTCGTGCGCCTCCTGCGTGCACGCCCCCGTCTGCGACGGCGGCGGACACGGCGAGGAGGAGCCCTGTCGAGGTGAGTTCTGCGTCTGCGTGGCATGATGACCAGTGACACGATGACATCACACTGAACCACTCATAAACTCCTGGGTAATATCACTGAGGAGGCCAGCAGCCATGTTTGGAAAACTTTATTTAAAAGACATCAACACTGACTGCACTTTGTATAAAAGTGCTAATAAAGCTTGTTCAAATACTAATACTATGCATACGGCACATATACATTTACATTAAAATCAAGCAGTGACATGTTTTCTGTGTCACTGCATACATGTGTTTTAAATAAAGTTTTCCAAACTTGGCGTGACTTTATTATGTTGCTTGTTTTTAACATCCATTCCCATCACATTTGTTTATGTTTTGGTTTGATTGCTTGTGGTGTGTTGTTGTTCTTATGTTTTTGATAGTTTAGTACTGGTCTAGGGGTTCTTTCATGCCTGCGTTGTTTGGTTCATACTTTCAGGCTTTCCCTGAAAGTATGAACCAAACAAACAAACAAACAAAAAAAGACAAAAAATCCACAACAGCATTTCAGTGCTTAAAAGGGTTTAATGGCCGAAGCCTGTCAGGTGCTGTCTAACGCCTGGCAGGTCTCGCGGCCCTCCTGCGTGCTCGCCCCCGTCTGCGACGGCGGCGGACACGGCGAGGAGGAGCCCTGTTGAGGTGAGTTCTGCGTCTGCGTGGCATGATGACCAGTGACACGATGACATCACACTGAACCACTCATAAACTCCTGGGTAATATCACTGAGGAGGCCAGCAGCCATGTTTGGAAAACCTTATTTAAAAGACATGTACACAGTGACTGTGGCACACATTATTTGCAGTGACACAGAAAACATGTCACTGCATGATTTTAGTGGAATCTTTTGAACGGCTCTTGAACAATGAGAACTGAGTCAGAGTGGTGCACAAGTCTTTTTTTTTTCTTTTTTTTTTTTTCTAACATTCATTCAAATTCCATCGCATCCCTTCCAAACCCATCCCATCACAACACAGTAACGCAGAACTCACCTCGCGAGACATGCCAGGCGTTAGACAGCACCTGACCAGGCTTCGGCCATTAAACCTTTTTAAGCATTAAACTGTGGGTGGTTTGGGTCTCTGTATTCTTCTTATAGGGCCAATACTGTGTAGGACACTTAGTAGTGTCCAAATTCCAGTGGAGGTGGATCTGTCTGGTGCAAAGTCCACTGTGGGGAAAATCGTCTCTTGTTAGCATAAGAGTTTTACAGGATGATGTTTATGGCAGTGGTTCTCAAATTTTTCACATCAAGTAGCACCTTAGAAAATATGTAAAGATGTTATGAGCAGTATATATTTATTAAACTTCATAAAAAATACTCAAATGATTCCCAGATATGTAAACATGTTTAAATTATTTATTTGTTCTTTCCTAACAACAAGGGTACAGGTGATTTATTAGCAATAAAAATATATTTTTTACATAATAGCCAAGTTGTTTTTGTTTACATTTTTTGTTTTGGTTCTAAACCCTGCATCGCCAATCGTCCAATCAGAAAAGCAGAAAGACTGGCAACACACAGACCATTGTTTTAACTTTTCAAGTACTAGCTTTAATGGACTAAAATGAGTCTAAATTATGACTAAACTGGATCTAAACCAGGAATAAACACAAACAGCTAAAAAACAAACAGGGAAAATGTCACCAAAGCTAAATGAATATTGACTTTCTTTTAGTGAGGCAGATAAAGGAAACTGAGCTCAGAGCTGTGAGTTTAAGTGAGCTTTTTAACAACAGTTTGATGTCATGTAGTAATTTGTAGTGGCAATAAATAAAAGCAAGAAAGGTTGGTTTGTTGTAGCTGTTGTGGGGCCCCAGTTCTTAGAAAAAGTGAAATATCCAATTAGATTTGCCTTTCATACTGTAAACACCCATTTCACCCCAAATTGGTGTAGAATAAAAATACATAATATATCCAAAAACAAGGAGTGAACAGAGAGAGGTCCAGCGCAGAAAAGTTTATTGCATGACACAACAAACAGAGCTCATGTCCGGTCCCCACAAAAGCCCCCGAGCTCATCCAAACATGATCTTTAATACACTAATTTTCATATGTCCTTGAAAAAAAAAACTGTTATTATTTGTCTAGACAGTTGCTACTCAAATTTAATTTGTAAACACACATATGGGACTGTCCCAACTGAGCTGGAGCCAACCCCTGCTCCTGCTGCAGACGCTCAGTTTGTCACGTCCACAAAAGTTCATCAGAGTTCATTATTATGGAGTTATATAAACCATTAAGTAGTGGAAATTTACAACCCATGATGTAATGAAGGTGTAGCCATTAGACACGCCCATCATGTTATGTTCCTCTTTATTCTGCTGTCATTAACATTTAACCACAGTCCACTAAACTACACCCCCTAGTGGCAGTTACACTAAACTACAATCAGGAACCAAATTAAACTCCATTCCCTCTGTGTGTTTTATCTACAGTGAGGCCCAGTGTGTTTCCCTCACAGTTACAAAGTCGCACATTTCTCAAATAAATGCATGAAGATGAACACATGACATTATCACGACACTGCAAACACTCACAGCACTGAAGTTTTTTACTATAATGAATATATAAAGATTATATGAAGCGCGTTTATACGTATAACCAGCAAAATGTGAATAACAGAGATTACGCAAAGCTTGAGTGTTACCTTTAATACTTAGCA
>CM036254.1:5128882-5261382 GCA_020698575.1 Bostrychus sinensis | reverse complement strand
AGTGGAGGAAAAAAAGATAGATTTTTTTCTACTGTCCCTGAGAAGCAAGCCTTTAGGGGTCAAGAGGAAAAAAAGGATCACAATTTTTTAAATTTATTTATTCATTTTGCTTTCCTCTGGGGTCAATAAGTAAAAAAATAAAAATCACCAGAAGAGAGAGAACATGATTTAAACACAGAAAAAAATATTGCCATTGCCTTTCAGGGGCCATTGATGGGAGGGAAAATCATTTTGTTCTTAGAAAATGATGTCGCAGTGAGGCACTGCAAATAAATTGTTGGTTTGCTCTTCAGGGCTTCTATAATGAGCAGATACTTTAGTTTGTCTGAAAAATAAAGCTTCTTGAGGCAACCTCTATTGTGACATTAGGCAATATCAATAAAAGTGAATTGTTATGAACATAGAGTCCTTTCATTTGGTTGTTCATTTTAACAATAATGAAACTCTTCATTTCACATTTTCTTTTGAGATGGAGCCATGTTCCCTGCACTCAGAGCTGGTTCTAACCTTTGTGAGGCCGTAAGCAAAATTCTTCTCTGGGGCCCTACTGTCAGCCATGTCAGCCTTTCATTTAATTTAATTAGTAACCTTTCATTTAATTAATAACCTTTAAAATAGACCTAAACCTTTGGACATGTTTTATTTAGTAAACATTGTATTGATCACATCAGTGTGGGCTTCAGTTTTTTTAAGCCAACTTTATATAAGAATATTTAATTTAACTTCATTTTACAGAACTAAAGCTAATTTTCTTAGTTAGGCTACTTACTTATTTCACAGATGTACTGTAATAGGCTTAACCCTGTCGAACCCAGACATAGAAATATTTGTTGGAAAAAATCATCCGTGCTAAATTTTAGTCAACGGGGATGGGTAAGAACAAAAATTTGTCAATATTTTTGGTAAGCAGCATTCATGAATTAGTTAATACATAAAAAAAAGACTCCTACTTTTTTGCCATGACCTTTGAATTATATGCAGCATATTTGCAACAGAGGGTGCTACAGAGTTAAAATAAGCTAAACTGTTGGCTGCTAAAGCCTAGTTGTAACATTCTGTGACTCCCACTGTGCCACTGTGTAACTTAAACTTACACCACTTAAATATGGTTTGATGGAGACAGCAAAGCAACACTTCGGGGCAGCAGTAGCTCAGTTGGTAGAGCTGCTTGTCCACTAACCAAAGGGTTGGTGGTTCCAACCCCCTTCCACCACTGCATACTGTCGTTGTGTCCTTCGGCAAGACTCTTAACCCCCCTTTCCTCCAGTATCTGTGCACACTGATGTATGAATGGGTGAATGGTGCTTTGAGTGCCCACAGAGGTAGAAAAGCACTATATAAATGTGACCATTTATTTTTTACTTGGGAATTACCGTGCCTCGGCCTCTGCCTCTGCCTCAGCCTCTGCCTCTGCCCCTGCCCCTGCCCCTGTCCCTGCCTCTGCCTCTGCCCCTGCCTCTCCCTCTGCCCCTGCCTCGGCCTCTGCCCCTGCCTCGGCCTCTGCCCCTGCCTCAGCCTCTGCCTCTGCCCCTGCCTCAGCCTCTGCCTCAGCCTCTGCCCCTGCCTCAGCCTCTGCCCCTGCCCCTGCCTCTGCCCCTGCCCCTGCCCCTGCCTCTGCCCCTACCTCTGCCCCTGCCTCTGCCTCTGCCCCTGCCTCGGCCTCTGCCCCTGCCTCAGCCTCTGCCTCAGCCTCTGCCTCTGCCCCTGCCCCTGCCTCTGCCCCTACCTCTGCCCCTGCCTCTGCTTCTGCCCCTACCTCTGCCCCTGCCTCTGCCCCTGCCTCTGCCCCTGCCTCTGCCCCTACCTCTGCCCCTACCTCTGCCTCTCCCTCTGCCTCTGCCCCTACCTCTGCCCCTGCCTCTCCCTCTCCTTCTCCCTCTGTCCCTACCTCCGTCCTTGCCCCTGCCCCTGCCTCTGCCCCTGCCTCTGCCCCTACCTCTGCCCCTGCCTCTGCTTCTGCCCCTACCTCTGCCCCTGCCTCTGCCCCTGCCTCTGCCCCTACCTCTGCCCCTACCTCTGCCTCTCCCTCTGCCTCTGCCCCTACCTCTGCCTCTCCCTCTGCCTCTGCCTCTGCCCCTACCTCTGCCCCTGCCTCTCCCTCTCCTTCTCCCTCTGTCCCTACCTCCGTCCTTGCCCCTGCCCCTGCCTCTGCCTCTGCCCCTACCTCTGCCCCTACCTCTGCCTCTCCCTCTGCCTCTGCCCCTACCTCTGCCTCTCCCTCTCCCTCTGCCTCTGCCTCTCCCTCTGCCTCTGCCTCTGCCTCTGCCCCTACCTCTGCCCCTGCCTCTCCTTCTCCTTCTCCCTCTGTCCCTACCTCCGTCCTTGCCCCTGCCCCTGCCTCTGCCTCTGCCTCTGCTTTTGCCTCTGCAGGATAAACAGCACCTCATGACAAACGCAGCCATGACTTTGTAGCCTACATTTTTATTGAGGAAGCTACTGTCTGTGTCCCTTTGTCCTCTGTTAGACACAATGTGGAGTTTAAATCAGTTTTTGCTCGGGGTAGCCCTGAGTTCTCTCCTCTATTTAGCCCACAGGAGAGCAGGCGAGATCAGACAGGGCCCCGTTTGCTGTAAGTGACGGACAGAGAGAAGCTTGACCACTACTTTGACGGAGAGGACGTGGGGCCCTGCCACAGCTGTGGGGCCCTACGCAACTTGTGTAGTCTGCGAATAGGAAGGCCCAGGTCTGCCTGCAATCTGCTCCACAGTCCCACTGACTGACACAATGGGACTTTCAGCTGTGTCCATTTTGCAGCAAAAGAGAGAAGCCAGCAGACTGTCGAAAACACCTTTCTGAATGAAAACGTATAGAATTACACTTGCGAGAGGGCTTAAGAGAAGCAAAGAAGCCGAGATGTTATAAAGCTCTGAATAGTGATCAATATCGAGGAATGCAACAATGAATGGCAAATGTATCAGAGAGTAAACAACAATGGGCAGAACCAGAATCCATATAATTTGTAGTTTTTCAGATGAGTCTAAGTGAACAGCTGCAGTCAGAGCTTTAAGGGCCCCGAGAAGAAAAAAAATGAAAAAAGGGATGGGGATTAGGTTGTAAATGGCATAAAATGTACAGTTAAAAACAAACACAGGGATAAATGGAAGCAGCCAGAAGAGGACACAAACTGCCACTGTCATCTTGAGTGGCTGACTGAAGCGGTACCACAGCGGGTGGGCAATCACCAAGTACCTGAACACAACACATGACATTAACAAAACACAACAAACATTACAGAATACACAACTATCTGATCATAACGAGGGGGTACCTCTCAAAGGCGACACAAAACATGAAGCCCACACACGCCAGCTGCCCGTATTTATAAATCAAATGACAGAAGACGTCATGGCTGTATAGTGGGCAGAAGAAATGGGAACAGCGACCAAAGTGATGGTGGAGGAGAGCTGCAGAAAGTTTGAGATGAGGAGGTTAATGATGAAGGCCGAAACCACCTTTTTCTCTCGCCTCTGCAGAAAAACAAAGAGAGAAGGCTTCAGGAACACTGCCTCTCACTGAAAGTAAAACATAGAAGAATAATGTAATAAATGTTAGAGGTGGGCCACTTGTTGGACATAAATTTTGTCTTTGTTTATGGCAACTTTGTCAAAATTGTAACCTCAGAGCACAAAAACAATTGTTTACAAGTCTTTGAATGAAAGTGAACCTGTGACCTTTGGGGTCAGGAACATGAGGCCAAAACAACCACACCTGGGGCTGCACCCTACACAGCATCACAGTATCTTTGTACCGCCTGGGCCAGTCTCCTGAATGAGTGACCTAGATGGTTCCAGGCTCACTTTCATTCATAGAACCACATTGTTTCATTTTGCTGAACCTGAAACTGTGTGACAACAGTGTGCCCAATTAGTCACAATTATTTAATTTGTTGTGAATAGTATGTGACCAAACAACTAAGGACTACTCACCATAGAAAACAGAAGATAAATTGCAAATACTAGAGCCAGGAGTCCACAGGCGCTGCTGACAAGAACAGCTTTCCACCAAAAGTCAGAAGAAATGTCCTGTTCACACAAAAAAACGCATTTGTTCTTTGGGTAGTAGCTCTCTGATTCATGTCGTAAGTGCATCAGCAGGGAGTCATTCTGGTTCTGCATTGTCCAACTCTCCACTGTCTGTTGACATACAGCAAACACAAAAATATTTATTTATTAAAAGAAACATTTTGCTATATGTGCAGTATATTGGTTTATTTACTGTTTGGCTGTCAAGAATTCTCCATTTTGCACCAAAGCAGCAACAGGGACGACAAACACAAGTCACACAAACTACTGCCCCAATACAGGTTAGATTTCTATTGTTCAAGCATCTACATTCTGCAAAGCTACAGCCAGAGAAACACAGGAAACTGGTAAAATAAAAAATAAAATAAAGGCTCACTAAAACAGCAGTAATGTCAAATTTGTACAATGTGACGTTCATTCTTGAGGGAGAGAAATATCATCTAATTTATGTCACCAAACAGCCATTTTACATGAACAATGTAAAGGAGAAAGGTATGGGACTCAGTGGCCACAGCTTTGTGTTTAGACCAAACTTCTGCACACACATGCAGCTCTTTAGCTCTGCTTTTGCGGCTCCTTGGGGACCTGACATCTGGTTATGTAAAATCAATACAAAGTAGACAACTATAAAACAACCTGCATCTGCATCATCTCGTCAGTTTAAAAATAAACTTTCTCCCTGTTTTCTGGTATAAGCTGTGGACTTCACTGTTAAACTGTTATAAACTGTTTTAGGCTCATTTGTTTCTTAGTTTGTTTGCAGTTATTAATGGCCAACCATATGCTATATATTGAAAGACCTGGAGATGCAATCACTAACCTGCCACTGCTTTTGAATGTGTCTTTTATCTCATTGTTTTTAACTCTTATTTCTCTTTTATTGTATTTTGTATGCACTGTGGGTTGTGTTGTTGACGCCTCTTGGCCAGGACTCCCTTGAAAAAGAGATCTTTGAATCTCAATGGGACTTTCCTGGTTAAAGAATGGTTAAAGGTATTGGGGAGGATCTTTATAAATTCATTTTTTGCAATATTAATTAAAATTACCTTCATTGCCCTGTATAAGGCTTATAAATTGGTGTATTAGAAAATATAATAATAATATTAATAAACTGTGGACTCTGTGGGACTTAAAAAACCTCAACCAATCGTTTTCGTCATGAGTACGTTAACCATTGTTCCACGGACTTGCCATTCATTCGTTCATCTTCCTGGTTTCGGCGATACGTGCACGTTCTTGTGCCTGCGCATGCGTACACAGTTTGTTTATATAGCACGGCGTTAGCCGAGCCTCATCGTACGCGACAGCCTGACTTCGAAGAGCACAATGGCTCAGGAAAACTGTGGAGGTCGCAAAAGGAAAACTGTTTTTGAAGTGTACCAGAGGAGGAGAAAAACTGTAGAAGAGCAGAATAAAACCCGTGTGGTTCTTGGCGATTCTTTCCAACGTTGGCGTGCGCTGTAGGAACAGAAAGGGCTTCAGACGATGCACTGGTCGTCAAGTTTCTGCTGGACAGGTACATTTATCTTATCGTTTGAAAAAAATGCCTTTTTTCTTTATCTGTTGAACCATTTCAACTGCACAGCAACCGTCAGTTTGCTAATGCTACCAACAGCAGGAGGACAGATATTTGTGCTGTGCATGTGACTGGGTCTGTGTGGGGAACTAGGTCAAAGGTCGCGCAGACAAACAATGCAGGTCTAGGTTTAGACGAATCTCCGCTGATGCTGGCTGTAAACAAACACTCGTGTTCCAACGCTCGTGCACGTCGCTGTGGAGGAGTTCCTTGGAAAGGAACAGTGAAGGGCGGGGCCTGACGCATGGCGTTATTCAAAAAAGGACAAACAGTCGCTGGTTTCTCAGCAGTCGAAAAAAATCCTCCCTAATATCTTTAAATAAAAAATAAAAAATAAAATATTTCAGTTAAAGGCTAAATTACTTTTGTGCATAAAATTGGTGGGACTCTCAAATTTTGTATTTTTGGGCTGGCTCTTTGGATCCAGAGGGCTGCAAAACAGAGGGAGATCAGCTTCTAAACAGACAAGTGTATAACAACCTGCTGCTGCAACGTCCTTGTGACGTTCTCGGAGTAAATTCAGGGATTGTTATTTTATATTGGAGACAGCTCTGATGAAGATCCTTCTCTGCCTGTTCCTTTCTTCAGACTCAGGAAGTGGTGGAAGAAGCACTCAATTTCTTTACTTAAGTAAATCTGAGAGACTGAATCTGTCTCTGAGCTCTTCTGTCTTTATTATTCTGATGTTTCTAAAGAAGTACTACTTTACTGCATCTGTTACATTTAAGTACTGTGGGTCTATTATGAGGGCACGACAAAAACACATGATTTTAACTAAACTTTAAACTAAACTTTAACAAAAATACTTTAAACCAGTGATTCTCAACTGGTGGGTCGGGACCCAAAGGTGGGTTGCGGAACCATTTTCAGTGGCTCACGGGCCTTTGCCAAAAAGAAAAAAAAAAGGTACATTACTGTTACACCTAAGGTTGAAGTGAGTGCTGTTTATTTCTCCTCAAAGCACAATGCCTTTCAGTATTTACCTCTGAAAAGTTCATCAGAAGAAAAGTATATTTTGTTTACTTGAATCCTTTTGAATTGCACTTTTTTTATTTCATGTATTTTGGTTTTAAAATAAACTGCATCTAAAAAAAATGTAAAAGGGAATGTTTAGTCTCTAGCATTGCCTCTTGCTTGTTAAATCTGTTCTTTTTGTGTTGGCGTACTGTGATATTCTGACTTTATTCTGTCTCAGGTTTAACACATTTGATCACTTGAAATATCTGTTTTATTTGGGTCACAGCTTGCCATTTCAGGACGATCGTGGGTCCTAAAGCAAGACCAGTTGAGAACCACTGCTTTAAACCAATGTAAATGTAATGGGGTAAAAAGTACCAATACTTGCTCTAAAATGTAGTGAAGTAAAAATAAAAGTACCCCTTGTAAAATTAACTCAAGCAGAGCACAGATACATGAAAAGTGTACTTAAGTAACTAAGTACCACTGGAATACTATTGGTTTATATGTAATTCAAACACTGAACACTGATGCAACCTTTTGTATGTCCATATACTCACAAAGTAAAGTGTTTTATTTGTCATTATGCACAGACGGTCAGATGAGGGTTAGTTCTAAATATGATAAAATATAATAAAAAAAGTCTTAAAAAGAAGGCCTTACCTGGATGATTTGGTGACAGCTCTGAACTCAGTTTTTCATGTGACACTGGCAGCACATGCAAAAACTCCTCATAATCATTTGTTCATGAGAATGTAAGAAGCCTATGCAAAGGATTATACCGAACAACATTTTATTCAAATATTGCATGTGAGGAATTTCTATCGCACACTGTGTTGGATAAACAAGAGAAGATGTTTTTAACTCAACATGCAGTCACAGACATCCATAGAAGCTAATGTGTCACTTCATTCATTCATTCCATTCAAACTTTATTAAGGACACAGGGCATCTGGTCCATAGAGGGAAACACAAACTAATAATAATAATAGTAATAATAATAGTAAAATAGCTTAAATAAATGGAATAAAAAATGGGAAGCTCTGGAATGGGACTGATGCCATGTTCAAATTATAATTTTTTTACTAAATGTAATATGTATGTAAATTATACAACTACAGTTAATAGACTTCACAGTACTTGTAAGTTTTGTTTTGTTTGCATATAATTTCTTTTTCTTTTTTATTATTATTATTATTATTATTATTTATCTTGGTTGTTTTTGTTGTGTTCTGTTGTTGTTGTCCTTTTTGTGTTATTGTAATAATAATAATAAAAAAATAATAATAATAGTAAAAGAAATACATTGTATAAGTATTATACATAAAGGCAGGATCGCCAGCCACATTTTGGATGTGAATCTAACAGAGCTTATCCTGGGACAGACCAAAGCTTGTATGATAGGTTTACATAATCTCATGACTCTGCACATGAATGAATAAATAAAATGCCATATAACAGCTGCAAAAGATCGTACAGTTTACATACATATCACTTGCACGGTGGCAGAGCAGTTAGCGTTCTCGCCTCCCAGCAAGGAGGTCATGGGTTCGAGCCCCAGGCCGACCAACACACCATCACATGAACTCTCTGGGTGGAGTCTGCATGTCCTCCTTGTGTTACCGTGGGTTCTCTCCGGGTTCTCCAGCTTCCTCCCACCGTTCAAAGACATGCATGTGTTGGTGAATTGGTGACTCTAAATTGACCCTAGTGAATGAATGTGAGAGTGAATGGTTGTCTGTCTGTGTTTGTCTCTGTGTCTGTCTCTGCGACAAGCACCCTGTCCACGGCCCAAAGTTACTGGGATAGGCTCCAGTCACCCGCAACCCCTAACGGGAATAAGCGGTAGAAAATGAATGAATGAATGAATGAATAACTTGCACTACAATGTCTCGGGACCTTCAGCAGGATCCTCATGGAGTCATTGTACGCAGTCTTTGCAGACTCCTCTTTCAGTCATAATTAATTAGTATTTCACATTTTATAACTGAAAATTAGGGATGCACCGATACCACTTTTTTTCAAACCATACGAGTACGAGTACTTCCATTTGAGTACTCGCCGATACCGAGTACCGATACGAGTACTTATATAAGGGTTACTTTATAGTTTATACAGTCACACTGCTGTATCTCATTCATCCCATACCGTGTCGTCTTTTTGCCGTCTATCCCCACTCTGCGATGCTAAGTTATTTTTACAACAGAGAGGTTTGAACACAGCTAATCATGGCTAAAATTTGCTCAACATGGACATGTTATACCTCATTTTAAAGCTTAGATTCTCCTCTATTCAGTCGCTAAAATAATTTAAAGACAGATTGAGCATCTGCGCAGAACCAGCGGAGATTCGCAGCTAACACAGCAGCTAACACAATTAGCAACGGTACTTCTTATGTTTTATCAGACAACAACTGCTTCAGACTCCGCGCTGGTATCATTTTCGGGACAACTAGGACAACAAAAGGACAACTGCTTAAGTTTCAGGACTCACGTATGATTTGGGATAAGTCTGGTTGAGCAGAATGTAGAGCCAGCTTTGCTTTTATCTCCATACAGTTCACTTTGAAATCCATCCACTCGGTTATCACTGCTCAGCTGAGAGAGGAAGGTCACGTGACAGCGCTGTAAAGTGGTATCGGTTGTTGGTATCGGGCCACATTTATGAATACGAGTACGAGTACGAGTACTTGGACATGGTCCCTCCCGAAAATAATGTATATGTTTGCTGGATTAGGTGTCTGTCGCCCCTTCAGGCAATGTCAGGGAATGAAGAGAGCATAAAATGGCTATTAGCAACAGGATGCTAACAGATAAATAAATGAGCTGACTGCTTTGAAATCATCCTAAAGATCATGATGAAGAATGCTCACCAACAGCAGAGAAAGGGCAGGAAGCTAGGAGCAAACTTTGTGGGCCCGTACCAAATTGTAAAAAGCTGAAGTGCCACTTTAAAAAACGGTGCACAGAAAGAAAAGTAACACTGAAATCCTGACTCACCGTTATGAGCCAGAGGAGAGGATTCAGCGGAACAGCAGGTAATCCATTTCTGCCGCTGAAGTAATCCGTCCTGATCTCTGGAGGAGCACCGTGACACAAACTTCCTCTTCTCAGACTGAGTTTGGATCATGATGTCCCACTGCAGCCTGCTGGAGTTTTTACTGATAACATTTAGAACGCGTCAACAAAATGTAAACAGGAACAAACCCTGTTTTTCCCCTTAGATCAAAGGAAAGCTGTGTGTCTAATATTGTAATAGAAATCTGTGAAAAATGATTAAATATTATTATTAACCCTCGTCCTACCAACTTGTGTTACATGCACACACTGTAAAAAAAAATCTGTAAATTTTACAGGTAAAAAATTGGCAGCTGTGGTTGCCAGAATTCTACCGTAAAAACTACAAGAGGCCTGTATTTCATTTTACAGTATAATTTTATCACAAATGTTGTTTTTACAGTTTTTGACTTGAGTTTTTATTATTATTTACTGCAAAATAAAGTTATTATCTTTCAAAAAAATAGATTAGTGTATATTTTAGTTTGTGGCTTGCGTTTTAATCAACATTTACTATAAAATTTAAAGTTATCTTTCAGAAAAATAGATTAATGTATATTTTAGTTTGTGACTTATGTTTTAATCAACATTTACTGTAAAATTTAAAGTTATTATCTTTTAAAAATGTGTTAAACTGTGATAAACACCGGACTCGATTTTTTTAACAGTGCTATACTGTATACATTACAAAAAATAAAACAAAAAAAATACAATTTTGCCTTATTTTTAATATTACAGTTAATTACCGTAACCAAAACAGTATTTTACCGATATATCAACTACGGTCTTTTACTGTTGAGATTTTACAGATTTTTACCATGAAATCTACAGATATTTTTTACAGTGCAGATTACTTCATACCCCACAGATAAAAACAAACAAAATACTGACATTTTTTCTCTTTAGTCATCATTGGTGATGTGTTAACTGTCATTTCAAGTTTGTAAATTATAATTTTTTATATATTTGCATATAAAACTGTACAGGATTGGCACTGTCCTTATGTTGTGTCGAGTCTTTTATTTTGCTACTTTGGGCACGAGAAGGGTTTTGAATGATTTAATTTTGAAAGAATATTTATTGAAGAAAAACAACCGAACAAAAACTAAAGTCAAATAAATAAATACATATTTTGCCTCATAACCCTTAACTCCAAAAAAGTAAAGTAAAGTGGTTTCACAGAAGATAGATCAAAATAAAAACAAATCACTAGGAAAAAACAGACTAAACCAGATCTAAACCAGGACTAAACAAGAAAGATAAAAAGAAAACAGGGCTGAATCAGGATTAACTTTACAAAACTGAGGACTAAACTAATCCCAACACGATGGACCTCAGTATTTCAGGTGGCCCTGGTCTGTATTTGTGTATTATATTTTACTGAGTTTGTATCTCTGTTATTAAAACCTACCAACTATTATTTAACACAAACGTCATAACAGAGCTGCACCAATCATTTCCATGTGTTTTCATATTCAAATGCTGAATGAATAAGCGTTTTCTCTTTTTGGAAGATTGTCATTTCACTAACCCTGCTGTATTATTAACACATTTCATCAACATAAATAAACGTCCTTTCCCAGTTTTAGCAATGTTTTACCTGACTTAAATATGTACTGACATCTTGGAATTAAAAACACAAAATGTATACAGAAGATTAGACCATAACAAAAAATGAATATTGTAGCTTATTTGTTGTTACCATGTGGGCCTGTGGCTGTATGTGTTATATTTTTATATCTGTTTAATGTTTTCTTTGTAAAGATAAGAAAACAGTGAAAGGTTGAATAACTTATTTAAAGAAAGTTTAATCATAGATCTGTTTGCATTTCATCTTAATACATGCTTGATCATTTATTATGTTTGGGAAAAAGTTAGGGCATCCCAGGCCTAAACAATCCCAAACTCTAAAGGCGCCTCGCAGACGCTACAAACCACAATATCCACCCTCACTAATAATAAATACTTGTATATTTACTTTGTTTTAGCCAGAAAGTGGTAAAACTGCACGTAGTTAGTGCATAATCCCTGTTGTTTAACACTGCCACCAAGTGGTTTTCTCCAGAGCTGTAAGAAAATGATGCACACAGTGAGCGATCCACAAATGACAATACAACAAACTGCAGATTTACATATAATATAATGACATTCTCTTTCAGTGATGTAACAAAGTAAAAGTATTAGTTACTTTACTTAAAAATGTCCATGCATCTGTACTACTGTAGCTACTTTTACTGTTACTCCACTACAGTTTAGAGCAAGTATCTGTAGTTTTTTTTTTACTTTCTTATTCACAAGTGCAGCTTAAAGTGTACTTTTATACTTTTACATAAGTAGAAATTTAAGGTGATACTTTTACTTGTACTTAAGTATATTTTTGCTCATTTATCTGTACTTTTAGACTACTTAAGTAAAGATATTGAGTGCTTCCTCCACCACTGTTCTCTTCAAACACAGATCAAAAATAAAGCCTTTTTGAAATAATCATAAATGATACATTTGGAAATAACAGTTCATTCTTAAAAAATCCCCACATACAATCTTTAAAAAAAATATTATTTATTGCAGAATACAATGTGCTTCCCTAAATAGGTATAGCAGTTACACTATATTTTAACTGAATTCTCCTGTTCATTGGGAGGTGTAACTACTTTCTTCAAATGATAATAATAATAATAATAATAATAATAATAATAATAATAATAATAATAATAATAATAATAAAACTTTATTTATATAGCACTTTTCAGAAAAAAATTTACAAAGTGCCTTACAGAGCAAAAGAACATAAAACCCACACAGCAGTGGCGTAACTTAATAATGAGGGGCCCCAGTGCAGATTTTTAGAATAGGCCATGGCCAGTCAGTTTATGCATTAAGTTTCTAATTTTTAAAATGGGGCAGTCAACTATTTTTACAGGATTCAAAGATCAGTGCTTACAGTATGCATAGTTTAATTAAAAATATTTATGTTTAAAGTTAGTTAATCATAAGAAAACACATTGATTTCCTGAATTAAAGTAGCTCACTGATGATACTGATTGATCCAGGTATTATTTATAATGAGTTGTAAAATGATTTTAAAGTAAAGATGGACAACAGCCCACTCCCAGGGTCCCCTAAACCCTCTGGGCCCCAGTGTAGTTGCACTGGCTGCACTGTCTGATGTTACACCCCAGCCACACAGAGACCCCTGGACAAAATTTTAATAAAAATAAAAAACAGAACTAACAGCAAATAAAAAGGAATAAAAGTGGCTAATTAAGGTACCTTTACAACATTATACCACAGGGGCCTAATAAAATACCTATCACAAATTTATTTCAGATCATTCTATTTATCGACTGTAAAACTGCGTTAGAGTACGGGTCAGTTCAAAGCCGGAACTTACGCGCTCGTGTTTGTGTTTCCGGTCGGAATCTTCTAGCTCCCGGACAAAACACAGACAACGCGCATGCGCCGTAGCCAATGTGAATGTAAGCGTTACATGATCAGACACAAAAGTGAAGTCAGGTCAAAATAAGTCACACATTTGTAGATAGAAGAGAATATCTGTGAGCGAAATGTCTGGAGAAGGCGAAGAGACGAAAAAGAAGGTACGTTTACGGTTTATTGTTTTAAAACGTTACATTAAAAACACCCTCCTCCTCATTCAGAAGGTCATCATCAGCGTGTGTGGGATATTGTGATGTGATATTATTATGGATATGGTTAATCTAAGATAGGCGAGCTGTCAAATGGATAGCAGTAGCTGTAAAGATAAGAATTCTTAGTCTTTAAGCGGTATTGTTATTATTACAGATGTTAGCAGCGCCAGTAATAGATAGAGTGGTTGATTGGTTGATTTCGAGCAACTGAAACAAAGTACAATAGAAAAAAATAATTTGTACACTGATGTAATCTTCACAATTGTTCACATCGAGGTAGAAAAAAAATAGATATTTAAATAATTTGTATGCATAAACTATATGCATATTATGTACATATATAGATACTATATATATATATATATATATATATATATATATATATATATATATATATATATATATTTGTGTGTATATATAAATATACAATTTCTTTAACATACATATGCAATATTTGCTCGAAAGGGAGTGGGAAGAAGAAAAACTTATTGACTCCCACCCCTAATTTATTCTTTTATATCAAACTATATGGTTGCAGTAATAATTCAATCATTATAGAGTCATATATAATGGTCAGATCTTACTATTAGTTACCATATCATTATCAGCATTCATCATCAATATTAAACAATATTACAGTATAATTATTAGAGTAACATTAATGCAGCAATATCCTATAAATAGTATTTATAATTACATACTATAGATTAATATTAGCAATAACAATGTAGAATATCCCAGTATTATTACTAACAATCACAACACCATAGATTAATTATATTATAACATTGTAGAATATCCCCATAATATTACCAATAATTGCTATAACATAGATTAATTATATTAATAATCATGACAGGATATCACAATAATATTACCAGCAATGGTTCTTTTTATTAGCTTTTTTGGCTTTAGATGTATTCTCTGTCCTAGCATTCAAGCAGGCAGGCCAGCACAGGTCACAGGTTTTGCTTTCCAAATGCAAATTTAATGTATGGGAGGGTAGGATATGTTTCTTTAAGCTAACTAAAGTAGGTGGATTGGTAAAGTGGGGTTGTCGTCAGTGTCAGTGAAGTCCAGTTGGTCCAGACTGTCCCGGGCTGCCTGCTGCAGACAGAGTGTGCTGAGACAGCCCCATACAGCTTAATGGATTAAAATGAGTCTAAATCAGGATTCATCCAGGTCTAAACAAGGATTAAATTGGGGAGCAAGAAAAAAACAATAAGCACAATAAGGACTAAATCACATCTAAGCCAGGACTAAAGCAGAATTTAACCTGGACTAAACCGTGTTCAAACCATATACAGTCTAAAACCAGGACTAAACTAGGACTAAACTATTAGCAAATCACTTGATGGTCCACCTAGTACACTTTAATTCACTTTTAGCACATTTTTAGACCTTTTAAAGGTACTGTAAGCAGCATGCACTCATAAGTGGTTGAAAATGGTACTGCAGTCTAAATCAAAACAGTGGTCTCTTTTTGGATGATCAGCAATGCAGTTTTAGAACTAAAACAAAAAATGTAAACTTAAAAACTTGGCCATTAGGTAAAATATATTTTTAATTGTTAATAAATCAACTGTACCATTGTTATCAGTAAAACTAATATTTGATTTAAACATATTTAACTCATATTTTCTCACACATGTGGGTAATTTTTATGAAATATAAAAAAATATATACTGCTAATATATACTGCTCATAGCACCTTTAATATGTCTCCTTTCCCATTTCCAATCATTTCTGTCAGTATGTTGTCATTGAAATGAATAGCTCTTGTTTTTGTATGCAAAACTATATCACTGATTAATTCTCCTAAAAGTACTGCTTGTATGTAACCCATTTATCTTCCTGAGCATGACACCTATAGAAGAAAAGCAGGCGGGATAGACACCAGCCCCCTGCAGCAAGTGGTACATTGTGTAAGCATTAAAGAATAAATGGATGGATTTGTTTTTTTCTTAGCAGGGTTTCCGGCTGCTGGGGATCTTGGACGTCCAGAATGTGCCCTGTGCCCGGGAGGCGGTCCTGTACGGAGCAGGGGGCGCTGTAGCTGCCGGTCTGCTGCACTTTTTAGCCACCAGTAAGAGATAATTGTGTGTGAGCTTTTTCACGTTTAGAATCAAAATCAAGTGTTGTACTGAGAAGCATTTACCTGTGTGCAGGTCGCGTCAGGAGGTCCTATCACGTGGGCTTCGCGGGGTTTTTTGTCACCACACTTGGCTCATGGTATGTCCCAAATGCTGAGCTAGGGTACTGCTTCTAGATCTGAATAGGGGGGCTCTGGACAGGTTGCCCCAGTGGCTTTAAAGGACGGGTCAAATACAAAAAACTAATTTCCCTACAGCAACCAAAAAAGGATACCTTACCCTCTCACTCCTGCCCTTCTCTCTTTTGTCCAGGTTTTATTGCCGGATAAACAACGCTAAGCTCCGTGTGCAGGAGAGGATGATCCAGGACGGCCTCAGGAACAAGGTGCTGTACCAGGGGACGAGTCTGGACCCCACCAACAGGCCCCCAACAGAACCAGGACCTCCCAGGATCTCCTAACACAACTGAATAAGACACAAAGAGACTAAAGGGAGAGAGCTAATGAACTGCAGAAAGGCATATTTGCACTTGTTTTGTAGGGCTGGGTTTGGAACACAAGTTGTTTAAAAACAGTAAGGTCCAGTCAATGTGGCAAAAAGGTATGTTTTTATGTGATATTATAAGTCTGAAATTCATCATAAACGTTTATTTAAAGTGGGACCATATGTTTTTTGTTATTGTTATCTTTCACCTCACTGCATTTGGCGGTAGTTTAATCTTTGTCCCATCTTTCTGCCCAAAGCAGGTACCTGAAAAAAATAGTTTTTCATGAATTTAGATTGCTGATTAGGTTAGAACCAGTCCTGTTTTTGAGGTTCTGACTTAATGTACCAAATTTAAAAATGCTGCGTTTTTAAAGCAACACTATTGCAGTATGATCTAGATAAAAAAATCAACAGTTTTGCATATGCTGTATAATTAGGGTTTAGGTTTTACTGAGGTTATATTGGGTATTCTTTTTATGTTGGGAAGCCTAACAAACACTCCAAGGCTACATGCTGTATATAATTATCTTTTGAGTGGTTTTCTCTGCCAGCAGATGGCGCCACTCCACTATAGGTTTCAGCAGAGAAGATAGAAAAAGAATTGATGTGATTGATTGTAAAAGCCTCTTTTCTTATTAACAACAAAGACCATGTTGTACCTCGGGCTGGGTACCGTTCAGATTTTCAAGGATTCCAAGATTCAAAGGATTCAAAAAGTTATATTGTCTGTTTAAATAAGAACATTTTCTTTGATGTGCTCTAGAAATATAAATTCATTAAAAACTAGCTTTTTCAATACCAGTACTTAAACCATACCTGGTTTTCGATAGAGTGATACTTTTTCTGATACTTATGGTGAGCTAATTCATCTTCTACAATCATAAAACACAATAATATTGACTAAAAGACCAATTTTTGGAGCAGGTTCTTAGCTGTAAGTTAAAACCAGTAGTTTGAATGATTTATTCTGTTATTTATTTGATTCATGCAAAGGAACATTAAAGGTCCCATTAGGTATTGAAACTTGGTATCAAATGAAAATGATTTTTTCAATACGAGTGGTATCGTAACTTTTCTTTCGATACCACAAATGTATCGTTTAACGGTACACAGCCCTAGTACCAAACTGTACAATTAAAGGACAATGGATCTACAATACTTAATTTAATAATAATAATGTCTTAATATTAATAAGTGCCCATGAGTTTGTAAGATTTTACTGTTCAACCAGCATCATCACCCAAAGGATTATTTGCTAAAGTTAAAGTTACACTGTGTAAGATTCCTGGTCTTGCACCTCTAGAGGCCACAGGTGCCACTGCACCGTCGCAAAACGTAAACACTAGGGCCCCTCCTCCTTCTGAAACTGTGCGAGCGTGCGTCTATTTCCATCATTGTTTCAACTTTAGTTGACCTGCTGCTACCTTTGGAAGTTTGGACTGGATCTTCTATAGAGTTAGCGCTAGCGTTAGCTTATCAACAAATATCGCGCAATGGTCGCAGTAAAAACAACTAATAACTGTATGAAAAAGCACTTTCTAAAGAAAAAATAAAGAGGCTAATTTACCTGCCCAACAATAAAGAAGCAAAAACGTGATCCGATTTGCAGCCTTCTCTGTCTCTCATCTGACGCCAGCGAGCAAAAGTCTGTCCGATGTTGACTCTTGTCTGCGATCTGGTGCGGTCCCTTTCACATTTTCTTTTTCTTGCCTCGTCCGACATTGTCTTCATCTTCTTGTGTCCTTCGGCCCTGACGAACTGGCGAAAATAACAACGCTAAAAGTAGCTTCCTGGTTATACCTGCGCCTCAAGTTGTTCCCTGTCACGTGACTCTTCCTCAACAGCGGAGCGCTCCCGGCCAAGTTGCGAGGGTGGTTTCTCAGTACAGAAGCCCCGCTCGGAGCAACAGATCGCGCCTCAGGCCTTATAATCGCTCAAAAAATCACAAAAACAAGTCAGTATGCCCCACATATTTAGGAGAAAAGTTACACAGTGTAACTTTAAGCTAGTATTCATTCAGTCATCTTCTGCTTACTCTTATTAGGGGTTGTGGGAGCTGGAGCCTATGCCACTAACTATGGGCCTTAGGCGGGGTGCACCCTTGGCAATGGGCAGCTAGTCTCAGGGCTGACACACAGACAGACAACCATTCACTGTCACGTTCATCCACTAGGGGAAATTTAGAGTCACCAATTCCCCTAACACATGCATGTCTATGGCTAGCGATGACCTAAGCTCGTATATGTGATTATATTATAAAACAAAAAGACACTGACGCCTACTTGGGTTATGCAGGAGGTAGCTTTTATTGACAGTCTCAGAGAAGTGCACCACTGTTTCATGACAGCATTTCTGAGTGCACTCCTCCCACGTTCACGCCCGAAATCCTCGTGAGGCAGAAAGATGAACAGGTGTTAGTGAAGTTGATCTCCTGCAGTGAAAGAAACCTGAGATGTTCGTATATACAGTACACTTACTGAAAACAGAATTTCAGAATGGCAGGGCAGGCAGTGGCGGTCTTAGTAAATGTAACCCATCTTTATTTTGCATTACATTTATTTTTACAGTGACAAAGAAAGTGTGTACAATATATATTCTAAAAGCAGAATATATATTTATTTTCCATTATTTTCACAGGAAAGGCCAGCAGGGGGAGACTAAATTCTTCCTGGCAGTGATAAAAGTCCACAGTGGCAGTGTGACTGAATGGTCCCGAAGTAAAAGATTAGGATAGAATACAATAGGGCAGTGATTCTCAAACTATGGTACGGATCTCACTGGTGGTACATCTCACTGGGCCTGTTCTGGTTGCAGTTCAAATCCTGATCAACTACATTTGTCCAAGGGCAAGAATCTGTCCCAGCTGGCACAGTGAGGGCCAGATAAGTAATGTTGATATTTAATATATTAATATTCTGCTTGCACATAACCCTGACAGCTGTTAAAAAGTATGTTTTTCAGTAATCTTGGTTTTACTTTGTATCGCAGGCTCATTTATAATAACTGTGGTTTGCTGTTTTTATTTGTCATTTGTATATATTTGCACTTAGGCTCTTGTCTGTTGATGTTTCTTACTGAGACAACTCGAATGTTACATAGGAACTTACATTTTCCTCCTCACTAAGCAAGCTATTCCTAAATTCGGGAATATTCCGGGGCCAAAGCTCTGGCCCCTAAGCTGCCAGTTGACATTCACTGATTTAGAACTTGATCTGGTCATTAAATGAAGACCACTGCATAATCCTGGTTTAGATACTGTTAAGTCTAGGTTAAATCCTGGTTGTTTATTCCTTTTTTGATGTGGTTTAGTCCTGGTTTTCATGTGATTTAGTCATGGTTTAGTGCTGTTTAAGCCCTGATTTCTAGATATTTCATACATTAGATTAGGTTGACAGCACTCCAGGTAAATTAAAAATGTTATTCAGGTGAATTACATAAAATAATTATTTAGTCGGATAAAAGAGCAAAGTGTCCAAAAGCTCCCAAATGTAACCCTTTTAACCAAATTAGGAAAAAATGTTTCTCTGAATGTTTTGATAAACACAATTAAGTGTTAAAGGTGCAGTGTGTCTTCCCTACAGCCTGTAAGCGCCTATGGTAGCCCTGCAGGGACATGCTGTTTTTAAGAAAAACACACACACTAAGTGGGTCTTTGTTTCAGAAAAATCAATAGTTTATGAATGCTCTGAATGGTCATGGGAGAATTTGTTTTAATAGGGAAAGAATCTCAGAAGCACTGCTGGAGCGAGCTTCTCCAGCAGTGCTCAGTTTGTTCTCTCCACAGGGATCAAGCAAAAACAAACGAATGTCTTGCTTTTTACTGGGCTCTATTGGGCTTTAGATTAGTTTTTCTTGCAAGATATGCAACTAGAAAGAACATTATTTTGAGACAATCATATATGCTATAAGTTTGTTTACACAGTGCACCAACGAACTGTTGGGTTCACCAGTGACATGTCGGCTCCTTTATCTCTCTATAGTCTTATTATAGTGGGCCCTTATCTGGCACCTCACTGTCATATACTGTTACTGTCCCGGGACGGGCCGTCACATGACACGTCTGCTCTCCACATGCCACACTGTCCCACGCATTCTCAAGGACAGCGTTCTGCTTTGGTATGACAGTGTAAAGAACAGGGGCTTTAGAGTTAAAGGGACAGCGCCGTGCACAGGAGCAATGTCACAGAGACTAAACCTGCTGTCAACGAGGCTCAAGAAAAGTTTGTTTGATTGATAATAGCAGTTTTTTTTTTTTTTTTTACAACATTAGTAAAGTTCTCCAATAGGGAAGTGCAAGATTTTATCTTTGCAATGTATCAGGTAAAAAAAAATTCTCACGAGAAAATATTTTTGCCCAGTAAGAATGAATAAGTTGATGACACATTTTTACATTGTTACGCACCTGTATGTCCCATTAGTAAGTGTTTGTTGTCAAATAACTTTAGCGATAGTTCGTCTGCCCTGAGACATCTCTAACGTTTATTTCTGCTCTCGTTTGCCTAGATGTTTCACGGCAGAGCGCTTCTCCGCCACTTCTGTCCTTTCAGTGTGCTGCGCTCTCTCTCTCTCTCTCTCACACACACACACACACACACACACACACACACACACACACACACACACACACACTGGACTCAGAGAGCGAGGAGAGGGTAGGAACAAGTTTGAGCTCTTTATCCATCCCTGTTTGCTCCATTGTTATGTCGTTCAGAATCAGAAAGTAGTTTGTTTTTAGCAGCGAGCTAAAGGAAAGCTAATTAGCAACAGAAATGTCTGTGGGAGTTTTCCAGGCCCCTCTCTCTGAGCGTCTCCCTCCACACAGACCAGCGGTGTCTTTTCCCCAATATTACTGTATTTAAATTAAAGCTGTTTCACTTAGATGCACTGCTATTATACTTTATGTTTTAGGAGGATGGTAAAAATTATGAGTGACAGATAAAAGCAATAAATCCTTAGCTAAATACAACAAATGTATGTCATCTTCTCAGTTACTTTTGTAGATTTATACTTCAGTTCAATAAGATGTTACTTTAGGAAACATAAGAAGAACTTTATTGTTCTTTGTATTTTAATCTGCACATGTAATTACTGGCAGACAGCTAAAACAAACTTTAATGAAAGAAGCTGCATTTTCTCATCTGTGACTGTGATATCTCAGATTCAGAATCTGTCTGACAGATAAATGTTTATATTGTTCCTACAGATGTTCAGAGAGAGACCGGTTCAGTTACACCTTATTTACTTTGACTCTGTCGTTAAATATGTTTTCTCTTGTTGATATTTAGTTTGACCATGTTTCCATATAATTCAGTCAGTCAGGTTCATAGTGGAGGAAAAACTGAATAATTATTAAGTCAAAGTCATATGAATATGACTTCATATGAATGGCTATGTCTCTGACATGGACAGTTTGAGAGTGTGATCTGTGTAAATACAGCTACATTTCCTGAAGAAAATTGTATTTTATATTTACATTGATTTCAGATTAAGAAATAAGAGTTAATTAAATATCCATATATTAAGGTTAATTTTTTGTCAAGCCCTGTATTGTATCGTCATTTATCGTTATCATGATAAATACCAAAATATGTCGTGATATAATTTTAAGCCCATATCGCCCATCCCTACTCTCCAAGTACCAAAAGAACTAAAATGAGCCTAGGCCAGGACTAAACCAGGTCTCAAGTGAGGAACAAAATATGGATTAAAACAGAAAATGCATTACTAAATGAGGACAAAACAAGGATTACATTACATTACAGGACTAAATCAAGTCTAAAACAAGTACAAACCAGGACTAAACTGTGAACTAAATCAGAACAAAACCAGGTCTAAACCAGCTAAATCTGAACTTGAGCTCCTTCTGATGTTAATCAGCTGATGTACCTCCAGTGGTACATGTACCACAGTTTGAGAACCACTGCCACAGAAGGTCTTAAGTATCCCCAAATACACTAGTACTACTCTAGGAAACTGATTAGCGATGACTTCTTTAGCGTCTGCAGAGCTCTCCTCGCCATGTTCCAGCTGCATTAGCTCTCTAACACTGTGCTGTGCTGGGGTTGATGGAAAATTATTTCTGTTCAATTCAACACAGCCAAATTTTACATACACAGCAGAACTTAAAGGAGAACACTGTAACTTTGCTAATTTCTTCGCTGTTGTGGTTGCACTTTTTTTTTACTCTGAAGCTCCCCCTACATTTTAGAGTAAAGAATTATCAAAACACCAACATTATTTCTGAAGCTTTAAGGTAAAAAGTTGACTTGTTCTCCTTTAAGTAGCAGAGCCCATGTTAGTTGTTCTAAGTTTTCCCTGACCCCAGACGAATACATAACACAAAGCCTTCGTCACTGCTCCTGTCTGCTTCTGTTCCCGACAGTAACAGCTGCATGCTACTGAAGGGAATAAGGAAAATAGCGCCCCCTTTACCAAACACCAGTCTCCCCTCAGAAGCATGTACAGTACACCTTCATCACATGACTACATTTCTGTAGAACTGAGAACTGCTGCATAAAATTGCAGAGAAAATACAGAGCTCTTAAAACAAAGAGCGTAGTTGTGATTTTCCCACGACAGATAGAAAAGTAAAAAACACAAACTATTTGCGTTATTGATGGAGCTACAGAAATGACATACAGTGCCCTGCAGATACACTGGCAAAGTTACACACATCTAAGTAAAACTAACAATAAAATGCACTTGTTAATTCACATACAATCAAGTAAAAACAATTTAAAAAATTCCTAAAAAAACAGGTGATGTGAGTATTTAATTTCACTGTTCAGTGTTAGGTGTTGCAAGCCCGCTAAGAACCTTTGGCATGACTCTGGTGGAAAGAAACAACAGTAAATGTATAAAGTGGATAAAGCTTGTTTTTTTAACCTGAGTGAACCAGGCTTCTTTTCTAAAACAAATCAGATCGGGTTTGGACTCCAACACGACAGAGATGGCTTCACTGGTGAGCGATACGTCATCAGAAACATGAAGCAACATCTGCTGTGTGCTATGGCTTTTAGCTCAGTAACTCTTTACTGGAGCTGACTGTAACCAGACCTGTCCTCTTCAGAGACGCACTCCTCGACAGCCGCTTACATTCAGACAATCTCAGCAGGCCAGAGCTGATTCTGTAAATGTGATTGCTTTTAAACAGTTCAGAGTTTTTACAGTGATATTATTTGACAATACGATTCAGGAACATTTCTGTCTTGTTCAAAATGAGAATGAATCGTATTTAACTATTTGAAATTTATACTATTTTTATCAAAAGAGGCTTCACACTTGTAGACCTAAACCTACATTCAATCAAACCTTGTCCTGTTTAAATATAAAATGCTAATTCTTGAGATTGATACAATCACCTTTTACAGAAATAAACAGCTCACTTTAAGAAACTGTCAGTCCCATTACTGACAAATCCTTTTGATCTTGTCTTTCAGTAGATGTTTTAGTCAATACTTACTGATTCTTGTGAATACATTCATCTTTTTTACAGGTTATTTTTTACAGTTTGTTCTGACTATAACCATACCCAGCTGTTTTGGGAGTGATGCAGCTTTCATGTGGTCCTCAGGAACTCGGGAAAACACTTTTCCGCCTCACTGACCCCCTGGTTGGTTAATCATAAAGCTACAGTAGGCTTAATTTGTAATTAACGTCCAGCTTTTGGTTGTTTGTTTGGTTTTGCAGTCTAACGTTAAATCTGACTTGTGAGTTGTGTTAAACGCTAATTAATAACATTACCGACCAATAGCTCCATTGTTGTAAAGCTGTGACGTTAATATTCTGAGTTTCCGAGATTAAAGCGCATGAACGTATCCAGGTTGGAAAAACAACTTCTCGTTTTAAAAAGACGAGCGTCCGAGGAACACATGAACGCAGCATGAGCCCTACACTGCCACCTGGAGGTCTAACACCACAACCTTCTTCTTGTGGGGCAGAAGTAGCCTCCTTACTAACTACGTACCCCTTCATGACACGTTTGAGTGAGAGCCTACGATCAGAAACATTCAGTCCAATCAGATTTGCCGGTATATCTTGAGGGCACTATATGTGATCATAAAGAGTCAGTGGATGTTAGAGGTATTCAAAAGTATTTAACATGAAATCCTATAACTTTCTCGATGCTGGTTAACACGGCGACTCTAACATTGGCTGAGACGCGTCGGTGTTTTCGTTCTCTAGTTTTAAATTCTCCTCTTTCTTGATGCCGTTTTGCGTCGCCTGCTGAGCTTTGACGTTAAAAAAGTCATACTTCTCCGGAATGATTCCTCTATCGAAGAGCAGGGCAGCCAGGTAGGAGAACAACAAAATGGCCGCCACCGCAGAGAGCATGCAGATTGTCCTGATCGGCGAGCTCTGGATGTATACCCCGTTCACCAGAGTGCATCCCGGGAACTTGATGATGGGTGGTATTCCCAGGACGGGCTCCCCGCAGAGCACCCGCAGGAGCATCCCGGTTGCGCAGCCCAGCACCGCCCCGTAACCGTTGGAGATCTTGAAGAAGAGGACGCAGACGAGCTGAGGGAGCATCAGGGTGTAGGTGAGGTCCGAGCGCAGCAGCCAGATCATCAGGACGCTGTTGTCCAGGAAGGTGAGGGACGTCCCGGCCAAACCCACCACCACCACAGAGCCCTGGATCACCCACTGGATCTCCTTCTCCGACGCCTGAGACACAACACAGCAACGACAGTGTTCTGCTGTTACAACGCACTAATAATCTCACTGTGGACTTCGTAGAAACTAAAGCACTGCATAAAGCAATAGAAGATTTTTGAGACACATTTATACACAAGCAGAGAGACTTATATTTTGTTGTGCTTATGTAATTCAAGGCAATTAATGTATAACAAGACCTGGAAGGTGCCGCCCTCTCTCCTCTGATGCCAGTTTGATTAGTGGCTGCTCTGTGGAAGTGCAGCAGAAAAAGCCCATGTGTCCCAGAAAGGATTTTCCCAATAGAGCGCAATGTAAAAAGAAATGCCTGTTATGAAAATGCCTGGATAACTGATTATTTAACCAACAGACTTGCAGTTTGTTAGGAGTGGAAGCAGCATCTCTGGCACCCTTGACGGATTTTCCATCACAATTCTGAGTTTTGCCAAATGCAAAAGTTCTCAGATGATACAGCAATTGTTGCCTGCATCAGAGAGAGTGAGGAGGAGGAGGAGTGCATGCAGCTGGTGAGGGATTTTGTTAACTGGTGCAGGAGGAACCAGCTGCAGCTGAATGTTCTCAAAACCAGAAGAAATGGTATTAGATTTCAAGGCAAAGCCCCCTTCCCTACAACCTGTCTGCACAGAAGGGGACAGGGTGGAGACTGTCACCTCTTAAGTACCTGGGGGTCTTATTAGACCACAAACTGGACTGGACCGCAAACACTGACCTCCTCCACAGAAAGAGTCAAACCAGCCGTTACTTTCTGCAGAGGCCTGCTGTCTTTTAACATCTGCCTCAAAGCTGCTGCAGATGTTCTATCAGACTGTGGTGGAGAGTTCTCTTCTGTATGGTGCTGTAGCTGGAGAAACATCAACCAACTAAATAAAATTATAAAGAAGGCAGGCTACTGTGATGGAGCTGAAGCTGGACTCCTGTGGAAGCAGTGGCTGAGCAGAGAACAGTGTCCAGACTTAAGACAATTATGGACAATGCCTTTACTCAGCCTTCACACAGAGGAGGAGCATGATTAGCAGCAGACTTCTGTCTTTAAACTGCTCCTCTGATAGACTAAGAACGTGTTTTGTCCGCTGTGCCATTAGACTGTACGACTGCCTGGAAGGGAGGAGGCGAGGGGAGAGTTGTGGAAGTTGTGGAGGGGATTTGACCTGATGTGATTATAGCACCAGAGCACTTTCTGATGAAATCTGATGGACTGTATATTGTAAGATTTTTTAGATATTTATTGCTATATGTTTATGATGATTTGTAGTGTATGACTGTTTTAATGTATGTCAGAGCAGCTAAAGAACTACAAATTTCCTTCGGGATTAATAAAGTTTATCTATCTATCCATCTGTCTGTCTGTCTATCTGTTTTTCGGGTGACACAGCACTTACAACTGCAAAAATGGTTAGATTTTAAAGGGTTTATTATCTGTTTTCAAACTGTGAATTTTTTCTCTTAATTTGGCAAACTTTTTAAGGTTTGTGACCACGAGCGCTCTAGCCCACCATCGCACCCGCTGGTCAAAAGCAATCACGTGGTACATGAAGCAAGAAGTAAACAACATTTTTGGAATCATCCGCCAATGAAAACAACTGTGGTCATATCCAGTTCTATAATCCATGTTAAGAGCTCCTCAGGGTGTATTTAAACAGTCCCACAGAATGCGTCCCCAACCTTTTTTCCATGTATTCATTGGTATTACAGTACATGAAAAATTCGTAAACATTCATACGAGAAAAATAGACCAAAATTTGATATGAACCAGTACACTGCCCAGCCATAAGGGGGTGTCAGAGTACAGAGCCCTGGTGTGAGCTTACTAAGATAACCCTGGTTTACTTGTATATACAAATAAAATAAAAACTATCGTGGCCATTTGTCAACCCACGCAGTCCGTACGTTGTCCCTCCTCACCTGAGGCCTGAGGATGTTCTTGTAGATGTTGGAGGTGAAGATGGAGGCCGCCGATAACAGAGCCGAGTCGGTGGAGGACATGACGGCAGCAGCCACCGCCCCGATCCCGATGATGGAGATGTAGTACGGGGTAAGGTACTGCAGGACGATGGGCAGGATCAGCCCGGTCTCCCCTCGCTCCACTGGAGACAGAGGCCCGTAGGTGGTCAAGTTCCAGTCTGGAAGAAAAAACATAATCAGGTCATAAATAGTACTCTGTCTGTTAGAGAGACTGTTAATGTTTGTGGAAGCTTGAGTACTTCCCCAATATTAAGCCTGATTTACAAATGTACAAACCACAAATGTAATAAAAATAGAAGCTTCCTGTTTTTTGTGGTGTGGTTCTGAGATGCGTTTCAGGACACGGCTACTCATTATGTCCTCTTTCAATACATTTGATTTTCCGCTAGGCCTCCTCTGGTCTGGCAGCTCTGACCTCAACATCCTTCTACCCATTTATTCACTGTCCCTCCTCTGTGCCATCTCAGTCTGGAAACTTTATCTCCAAAACATCTAATAATGATGCTTCTACTGCTTGTCATGCAGAGTTTGCTTATCCTTTTTCTTGTACCTATGTTAATCATGTTCAAATCCCTAAATTATCTGGTCCTCAAAGACTTCCAGCTGAAATATGGTGCCCTGAGGATGGAGGGTTACTTGTAATCCCTCAAGTCTGTGGAAGTATTTCTTTATAACTACAGTTTCTCTCTCTAACTTGTATAGTTGTGAACATGTTTTGCGTTACGTCCAACTACTCGTCTAATAAAGCCTTGACAAAGTGTTGATAAAAATGCACTAAAAATAATCCAAGTATAAAGTCTACTGTCCAAAGTCTACCATTTCTTCCTTGTTTCTGAAACTGATTGTGATTGCTCTTATCATTATTAATTATAAATCCCTGTCTTGTTCTTGTTTTGTTAAATGAAACATGAGAAAGTGCAGAGGATTGAGAGGAAGCACAAACCCAAAGAGTGGTTTGGGGAAACTCCACTGGCCAGGGCTTTGATATTCAAGACAAATGCCATACCATCTAAGATAAACCACCCCAGGTAACATTTCCTTGTGAGGACAGAAGGTACTTGAACTCAGTAGCCTTAGAAGTATGTAAACACTGGGGAAAAACGGTAAAAAGATAATTACACTGGAATGTACCATTCTCATAATAATTAGGTTACAGACAGGCTTCTATGGACACATCTTTGACAAAAAGTGTACTTTCATTTATCTGTTAATCTTCCTGAAATATGTAGTTTGACAAAAAACAAACAAAAGTACACAGTAAATATAAGGGGTTTAAGAAAAATCTATATCTCGCAATATTTTTGGGGCGATACTCTGTCGATACTAAAATCCATTTTTTATTTTATTTTATTTTTACTGAAAAATATCAAAAACAGGATCAAACACTGCTTTGTTGCTCACGTATGCTGTAATCACAATGGCAGTAGTATATCTCTTGTTACATTATCACGATATATCAATACATTTTGTGATGGTTTTATCGTGGTATGTGTCAGAACGCTGGATTCTCGCTAATACACGACCCTGGTAAATATATGAGTTACTTGTGGACGCAGCCACGGCTCCGAGCAGGATGGGAGGGATGCCCAGCGTGGGGACGATGAAGGCAGCAGCGAAGCAGGTGATCTTGGCCGTGGAGGAGGACGTCGCAGACAGAGTCCTCTGGTGGAAGTTCTGCAGGCCCAGATTTCCTAAACCCTGGAGAAAAGATGCAAGAGGGAACAGGGAACGTTCACTATGTGTTATAAGAAAATGTTCTTATCCATGTTGATAGGACCTTAAAGGAGGTCATCATCATGTTTGATTCTTGTTTTTGCTCTGTAGTTTCTGTCTTGTTAGATCTGGTTTAGCCCTGGTTTAGACCTAGTTTAGACCTGGTTTAGACAGGGTTTAATCCTGTTAAGACCTGGGTTAGAACCGTTTTAGACCTGGTTTAATCCTGGTCTAGTCCTGGGTTAGACCTGGTTTAGTCCTTTAGACCTGGTTTAGTCCTGGTCAAATTCTGGGTTAGTCCTGGTTTAGATTTTGTTTAGCCCTGGTCTAGTCTTGGTCTATACTGGTGTATACCTATACGTACCTATAGGTCTAGTCCTGGGTTAGAAAAGTTTAAATCTGGTTTAATCCTGGTCTAGTTTTGGTTTTGACATGGTTTAGTCCTAGCTAAGTTCTGGTTTAGACCTGATTGAGTCCTTGTTTAGACCTGGTTTAGACCATGTTCTATTCTTGCTTTAGTTTAATCCTGGTTTAGACCTGGGATAGTCCTGGGTTAGATGTGGTTTAGACCTGATCTTGCCCTGGTTTTCTCCTGGTATAGTCCTGCTTTAGACCTGATTTTTGTCCTGGTTTAGTGTTCGTTCGTTTTGATTAGGCCAATTTTTTACTGAAGCCTTGTATCTCTTCCTAAAATAAAGCAGAATTCTACTTTTACTATGTTACAAATATCACTGGTTACATCATCATTGCAGTATTTAACACAGTTATTCTTCTAATATCGTGCCGCTCTATCTCAGAGTTTATGAACTGTAATAAAATAAACAGTGGTACCAGTAGTAAGAAGTTGTCGATCCACCTCCAGGCCCGGTCCCCGTCCAGAGAGCCCACCCATGGGTTCTGGAAGGTGTAGTTGTAGGCCGTCTGAGTGATGTCCACCACGGCGGGACTCATCATGGAGAACGGCACACACAACCACTGACGGGACAAGGATTAAAGCAGAGACCTTCACATACGGATTTAAAGGACGCAACAGGAAGACAGCAAACAGAATGAGTTATGGCTGAGCTCGAAAACCATTAAAGAGAGCTTTTTTAGCACAGGCCCGGCTCATGTAGGTGTGTGGCAGTGTCCAAAGACATGCATGTGTTAAAAAAGTGACTCTAAATTGCCACTGGTGAATAAATGTGAGAGTAAATGGTTGTCTGTCTGCTGAAGTCTGATGAAGTGTCCTTTGGCCGGTGTCTAAATTCCATTACAAACTCCGCAAGAAGCGAGAAATTTCTTCTTGTGCTTGAGGTGGCAAGAACAAGAAGAGAGTTCATTTTGGCTCAGACATTTCATACACAAGAAGCTGCAAGGACCTGGCACTGGCACCAAAGGGAGGGGCTGCTGTACAGGAACTTTTAAAGCAAAAAGTGTTTTACTCCCACTAGAGATCATTTGCCTACTATACTATACTAGGCTTTACACGCTTTTCTTTATAAGACTGTGTCCTGGAGGTTCAAACTGAGGGTTAACATCAGTGACAGAGGCTTATTAGCACACGTCTTGTAACTTTTGAGAAAAGAACAACTACAGACGGATAAACAAGAAAAGAGGAAAGAGTGAGGACAAAAGACTTTTATACTTTGGTGGCGTTAAGCTACATTTGTACAACAGCTCGGTGGACTGAGTGGAGGACACTGCAGGCTTTGGTTGCTAAGACAGAATGAAGAGAAAATGGACACAGTTGGATAAAACGGTGCATCCCTTGTCTCCACAGAGAAGGGAATTTGGCTTCATCTAAAAAAAAAGCATTGCCGTAAGTAAAATGTGTGTAGTAGTAGTTAGTGGTGATTAGCGGAGCTTTTATTATTGCATTACTTCACCAATGGCCAGTGTTTACAATGTCGGCAAGTGCTCGGGAATATAAAATAGGAGCACAGTGCACATAGATGAGCGTATTCGACCAATCAAGCAACAGTCAGACACCTGCAGAAAAAAGTTCGAACAAGCTGTGAGAAATGCCGAACCTGGGCTGCGAGGAAAAAATTACCTAATTTTTTCATCACAGCTCTGGGTGCTCTCAGGCCCATGGTTACTGGGACAGGCTCCAGTCACCTCCAACCCCAAAAAACCTACATGGAGGGAGATAAACGAATGAATAAGTAAATGAGAGTAGCTGTGTTCCTCACCAGGCTGATGAAGATCAGGACCAGCTGAATGATGTCAGTGTAGGCCACAGAGTAGAGTCCTCCGAGCAGAGTGTAGGTGATGGCCACAGCTGCAGAGATCCAGATGCTCACAGTGTAGGACAAGTCCAGGATCACACTCATCGTGACTCCTGAAAAACATAAATGAAGCTTTGTTACATATAGAAATTACTAAATGCTCCACTTACAGGGTTCTACATGAGATTTATGAAGTGTTCTCAAATAGCCAAAGGTTCATTTGGTCTTCCACAAAAGTTTATTTGACCAAAGTTTTTTTCTAACAGAGCAGTGTGGTGTTTCGTACCAAATTATCGCTGGCTTGTTGTTATGGCAAGTCACTTTCTTTAGGGACACCAGGTCTAGGACTGGGTATCATTAAACAATATCTTTCTGATAACAAAAATAAGTTACAATACTACTGATATAGAGAAAAATATTTATTATTCAGTACCAAGTTTCAATACCTAGTTGGACCTTGAATGTTCCTTTGCATGCATGAATCAAATAAATAAAACACAGAATAAATCATACAAACTACTGGTTTTAACTCGTAGCTAAAAATGTTGCTCCAAAAGTGTGTCGAAAACCAGGTATCGTTTAAGAACTGGTATCAAAAAAATGTGAACAATACCCAGCCCTAACTGGGTCAGTGCTTCCATTCTTAAAAGGCTGTTTTTTTCACCACGCTATGACAAGGGAAGAGGCTTTATTCACCATGAAATAACTCATTTAGCGATCACGCTGACTCTGAAACTTGGGTAAAAAAGTGACACTGTTCCTCTTTAAAAAAATAAAACGACCCACCAGACAGTTGGATGGCCTTTAACTCGTTTGGTTCAGAACCTTAAAGACAGGAACATCCTGTAATCACTCTGCTCTTGGGAATTAATCAGGCCCACCGCGGAATTATGTAATATCCTTTAGAGTCCGGAGCATTCGCCGAGCGCGGCACATTCCACCGCCATATGTCAAGCCCAATCCGTCAAACCACAATGCAAGTTTTTCTTCAGTTTCTGGCATCGGTTGAATGGAATTACTCATGGTCTCATACATCACAAAAACACCACTGACAAGCCAAGTTATTATTATGATTAGAAATATACGACACAGGAGCGACAACAAACACGTGAGGTGCGCTGGCATGACCGAAACTCCTAACACTGCTTTGGAGTGAAAATTGTTTCCGGCCCAAATATAGACACAGGACAAGCACAACTGTCGTCACATTTTATGACGGGACAGTGGAGGCCGGTCTTTAAGAAGCCCACACAGTTATGACTACAGAGGGGTCAAAAGGAGCTTGACCCATGGCGCAGGACCAGATTCTCCAATTTCATCCTGTTGCAAGTGCAGGAAATCCTACCCATGTTTTTTTTTTTTTTACCAGAAGGCAGACAACAACAACAGATCTCCTTAAGGTTTAAATGTTGAACTAACAATTTGTTTTCCCCCTTAGATTAGAGCAAACCTGTGTAAACATATAGCAGTGTATTATAAAAGGAATCAGTAACACTTTATTTATAGCTCTTAACTGGTAATGATAAAGCATCTATTATTCCCTTATTCTTTGTGGCCATATTCTACAACTAATTAGCAACTAATTAACATTTTCCCCTTAATAAACTCATAATTACTGCTCATTAGTAGGAAGTAAGGAAGTTGTTGGACATGCATTATATTAATAAGATTTTTGGAGTATGAACATAGGGAATAGTACCTAAAAGAGCTTTTTAAGATCATAATTACCAATTATGAGCTATTTAACCACTAAATAGCATGTTAATCAGCACCAAGTTAATGGTTAATAGGTGGACCCTAAACTAAAGTGTTACCAAAAAATTGTAGAGGCTGTCTATATTTCAATTTCTATTTATTATTATTTTATTATTATTATTATTATTATTATTATTATTATTATTATTATTATTATTTCAGACACATGGTTTTGGTTCATAAAAACAAATAAAACATACAAAAAATATAAAAAGTCAATGAAAATATTAAGTACCTAAAACATTAAATACATAAAAAACATTAATTAATTACAGTTGTATACTTGTTTTAAAATATTACTTTAAAACAACTTTTAGTCAATAATCAGTGTTTTTGTAATGTTTTAATAAAAATAAAAAAAAACGTGGAAAAAAACATGGCAGAGTCTTTTGAATAGAGGGAAGTTTTATCGTTGGGGGTCCACGAGGGGTTTTTGGAAATTTAAGGGGGCCACGACTTTGGGAAAGGCTGATCTTTCTGTTAGCCTCATGTTGCTCATAGCCATGCTAATTATCCATTTTTAGCTCTGTCCATCCAGGGTGTGACAGACACCATTTTCTATACATTATTTTAAGTTGTAAAAAGTGAAACACTAATGCAAAGGTGTCCAAAACTATTCCAGAAAGCCCTAAAAGAAGCATAATCTATGCTAACATGGAACACTGTGATTGTTGTTGAATAATATTTGAGTTTGAGTTAGCACAGAGAAACAGTGCTATAAAGAAAAACAAATGGTGGAAAAAAGAGGAAAATGCAGATAAAAAGTGATGCTGCAAGATGTGACGTTTAATGAGAAAATTGCTTGTACACATCGAGCTAAACTTATAAACTTATAACTTATACGTTTTTTAAGCTCAATTTTTTAGTTTGAGGCCATAGGTTTGTATTTTGATGAGGTAAATTTGACTTTGTTTTGTTTGTTTTACATTTGCTAATAAAACAAAAGTAGAAAAGCAACTATACTGTTGTTTACTACAGGTAACAGCACGTTTTCAGCACTAAACTGCAAAATAGGGGAGTTCAGCTTTAAGTTTTAGTGAGGGTCTGGCTTTGCTTGATGCATGCATTACATAAATAATCCCCTGGGATGATTATAGCGGTCAGGGATTAAGACCTGATATGCTCTTTCAGTACAAATATATCTCTATATCTCTATCCTATTCTGCATGCTTATAGTACAAACAATGATTTTTATATTTTTCTTCTTTATTTCCCTTTAAAAGTTAACCTATATTCTGTGACATTTATATTAGCTTTAAGATATGTGCAACTAGAAAACAACGAGATAATTATCAGTGGCGGTGCAGTAGTCGAGCCATCAAGTAAATACAACACAATACATTTACATCATTAGCCACAAAGTATCACAAATTATAAATAATGAAGATGATTCTGGCCACTGACAACTGCTCAACCGCATGGGAGTAATATTTAGAGCCTGGTTAGAAAGCATTAGCGAGTGTGTCAACGTTTCCCCAGCTCATTAAATGTAGTAAGTAGTGTTTATAATTAGCACTCAAAGGCTAGTTTCTTAAATGTGTCCACAGTAGTTTGTCAGTGTTCAATCCATCAGTCACCATATTTTTTTTTTTTTTATTATTATTCATTTGAGCAGCATTTGAACAACATGTTCAAAAGAACAAACTAACAAACCTTGGGCATCCACAAGGCCATACCTCCTTGTGGACGCCTGAACCCATCAGACCTCAGAAGCTAAGCAGGGTAGGGCCTGGTCAGTGCCTGGATGGGAGACCGCTGGGGAACACCAGGAAGCTGGTGTGAATGTGAGCAAGTGACTGGGGGCTATGGATGGAAATTAGCTCTGAGCTAAAACCCGGTGTATTTACGGCACTAGCTGCTGTTCATTAATACACGCTGTCCCATATAAATAAATAAAAATTTAGAACAAAAGGAAGCAGAACAGCCATGGCGGTGCTCAAAAGGAGTAGGAAGAAGTTTGAGGAACTTGTGAGACCCTGCCCCTCTTTACATCATACGTGCTGTGTGTTATCACACTCAGACAATAACCGTACAATACGTAAGTGCATCATTACAGTCATTATACTGTTATGATACAAAATCCAGGAAAAACAAAAGTACAAATACAGGTCTTATATATATATTTACATATTATGAATGTCTATTTATGAATGAGTTAAATGTGTGTGTACACCCATAAACAGGCACATACCACGTGCTTGTGTGTATCCTTATATCTCCAATCTCCTCCTCCAGTTTAAGACGCCCGATTGACTTCAGTCCCATGTTGTTAAAGAGCGAGTCACACCGGGCCGGCCGCGACCAGGGTGAAACTCCTCAGATCTAGTTAGCGTCTTGCTAACTGTTTGGACCGCAAGTTTGTGTTTGCGGTCTTTGGCTGTTTCTCAGCCACAGAGCTGGTGATAAGAAAAGTCCGCAACCACAATGGAAGGCGATTATCCGTAATACAATGACTTTAAAAGTTATTTTTAGTCTTTTTTCTATCGTTAACGTCCAAGCGGCACAAAACAGCGATATTACCCGGACACGGAAAACCACCATCTTTGGAAATGCTACTATAAGTTCACAGTAGGAACTGGATTCGTATTAATTTGTTCTTTTGTGGAATATATTTATACTAGAGCTCGTGCAAATACTTTATGTGGTTTCTTTGGAAAAGGTGTGATAGCTCTCGGATCATCAGGTGTTTAGATGAATTTTATGTACTTTTATGATGATTTTCTGCTACGTATGAATTTTTTATTTTATTTATTTTTTTCTTTTTTGGCTGTTGTACCTTTTTATGTTTTTATGCCGTTTTGATGTCTAAGACAAATTTCTCCTTTGGGAGACAATAAAGGCTTATCTTATCTTATGGTTGTGCTGTACAGCAGAGTAAAGATACAATACCATAGGAGAGTTAGGGCAAATTAAATATAAATTAGAGCAATTGTTTCCTAAAATATACAAGCCTATAACTTGTCTTTAGTTTAAAAAAGCCACTTTTTATTATGATTCATGACTTTGAATTTAATAAAGAGATGTTTTTCATAAAGGCAATGATAGTTGATGTCAAGCCGGTGGTTAACGGTTAATCGACAATCGTTTGTTAAGACTATCAATTAATTGATTAAAGAAAATTAACCAAATGTGTATCCATAATGGGTTTACATCCAAGTTACACACAACCTTCACAGCACTGGACCCCACTGCAAGCACTTTTGCATTTTACCCTCTGTCCTGGACGCACATCCTGTTGCAATCAGAAACATTCAACGCTCCCAAAGATTTTAAGGATTTAACAGATTTTTTTAAGAAAACAAAAAGATCCTGGGACGTCCTGGAGCGGCCTTCTCAGTCTCCAGATTTAAATCTTGTTGAAAATCTGTGGTGGGATTTAAAGAAGGCAGCTGCAGCACATACAGCATAAGAAGCTTTAAATCTTTTAAAAGTTAAAGGATGATCCATTATTGTAGTCAAATATGCGAGATCTGCCACCACATTTAACTCTACTTAAGGCACTAGGAAGAATAGCCGCCTTCCTTTAAGTACTTTTACTGCTGACTGTGACGTTCTTGTGTTTTTGTTTTGTTGTGTCACTACCACAGACCGTATCACCCTCACTGTTGGCTCACCCTTACATCCTCCTTGTCCATTATTCAGAACAAAGCCACAGCACACGTCTGGGGGAGATGTAAGATAAGAGCGAGGTCTCCAGAAAGGCAATAGCTCTGTGTTGTATTGGTACACATGTATACCTTCTGTGCCTTCACATGTGCTCGAATTTAACCGCCGTGACTTCAGGAACGCAGTTATTTCCAACAGACTGTGCAATTAGATAAAGGCTTGTGTTTCACTCGGCGCCTCGGGCCAAAAGATCGACAGCTGCTGCTCTGCCTGCGGGGTCGGCGCGAGGATACGCACACGCAGGCGGAGCGGCGCTGTTGTTACATATAGAAACATTCTTACCTAAGCCTATGAGTGTTCCTGTCACCCACATAATCTCTGATATCAGCGAGGCCAGGGACAGAGCGGCTGTGGGCACTTTGCCGTATTTGATCTGGAAGGGGTCCATCATGGTCACGTACATGTTGTTCCTCATGGGCTCGGCGAAGAACAGGCCCCCTGTGAAAGGCGAGATGAGGCGGGCGTTATTTCATTACAGTATCAAAAACATTCAGGCAGCTACTTGTCATCTGTCTGCATGTTCATCGCTGGTTTGACACACGCAGCAGCAGCAGTTATATTTCCATTAGGTATCATTTATTATTTACTATTTACCGTGATTCCTGAAAAACATAAAGCTTTGTTACATATAAACAATATGTTTACTTTAGAAACTTCCTAAATGCTCCACTTACAGGGTTCTACATGAGATTTATGAAGTGTTCTCAAAAAGCCAAAGCTTCATTTGGTCTTCCACAAAAGTTTATTTGACCAAAGTTTCTTTCTAACAGAGCAGTGTGGTGTTTCGTGCTAAGTTATCGCTGGCTTGTTTTTAGGGAAACCAGGTCTAGGGCTGGGTTTGATTAAACAATATCTTTGTGATAAGATTTGTGTAGATTTAACAGATATAAATATTCTTTTATTCCAGCATCTGTTTGATTTGTTAATGGAAATTTTATCCCATTTCAAAATAGCACTCTTATTTTATATTGTCTCTTGCTTTTATGTGTGTATTTTATTATTTTATTTTTATTGATACTGCTTCTGATGTGTCCTTGAATCCATGTTGTGTGTATGTTGTTGTGTAAGTTGTAAGTTGCGAGAAAAATTTCCCCTATGAGGGACAATAAAGTATACCTTACCTTACCTTACAATAACAGAAAAAAGTTACAATACTACTGATATAGAAAAAAAATATTTTTATTCAGTACCAAGTTTCAATACCTAGTTGGACCTTGAATGTTCCTTTGCATGCATGAATCAAATAAATAGCACAGAATAAATCATACAAACTACTGGTTTTAACTCGTAGCTAAAAATGTTGCTCCAAAAATGTGTCTTTTATTTAATATTATTGTGTTTTATGATTGTAGAAGACGGATTAGCTCACCATAGGTATCAGAAAAAGAATCACTCAGGGATCGATGTCGAAAACCAGATATCGTTTAAGAACTGGTGTTGAAAAAATCTGATGTCCCTCAGTGGGAAACTGCATTGTTGCAACAGCATGAGTACAGTTAGCAGTAGCACACAAGGACTGAACCAGGACTGAACCAGGACTGAACCAGGACTGAACCAGGACTGAACCAGGACTGAACCAGGACTGAACCAGGACTGAACCAGGACTGAACCAGGACTGAACCAGGACTGAACCAGGACTGAACCAGGACTGAACCAGGACTGAACCAGGACTGAACCAGGACTGAACCAGGACTGAACCAGGACTGAACCAGGACTGAACCAGGACTGAACCAGGACTGAACCAGGACTGAACCAGGACTGAACCAGGACTGAACCAGGACTGAACCAGGACTGAACCAGGACTGAACCAGGACTGAACCAGGACTGAACCAGGACTGAACCAGGACTGAACCAGGACTGAACCAGGACTGAACCAGGACTGAACCAGGACTGAACCAGGACTGAACCAGGACTGAACCAGGACTGAACCAGGACTGAACCAGGACTGAACCAGGACTGAACCAGGACTGAACCAGGACTGAACCAGGACTGAACCAGGACTGAACCAGGACTGAACCAGGACTGAACCAGGACTGAACCAGGACTGAACCAGGACTGAACCAGGACTGAACCAGGACTGAACCAGGACTGAACCAGGACTGAACCAGGACTGAACCAGGACTGAACCAGGACTGAACCAGGACTGAACCAGGACTGAACCAGGACTGAACCAGGACTGAACCAGGACTGAACCAGGACTGAACCAGGACTGAACCAGGACTGAACCAGGACTGAACCAGGACTGAACCAGGACTGAACCAGGACTGAACCAGGACTGAACCAGGACTGAACCAGGACTGAACCAGGACTGAACCAGGACTGAACCAGGACTGAACCAGGACTGAACCAGGACTGAACCAGGACTGAACCAGGACTGAACCAGGACTGAACCAGGACTGAACCAGGACTGAACCAGGACTGAACCAGGACTGAACCAGGACTGAACCAGGACTGAACCAGGACTGAACCAGGACTGAACCAGGACTGAACCAGGACTGAACCAGGACTGAACCAGGACTGAACCAGGACTGAACCAGGACTGAACCAGGACTGAACCAGGACTGAACCAGGACTGAACCAGGACTGAACCAGGACTGAACCAGGACTGAACCAGGACTGAACCAGGACTGAACCAGGACTGAACCAGGACTGAACCAGGACTGAACCAGGACTGAACCAGGACTGAACCAGGACTGAACCAGGACTGAACCAGGACTGAACCAGGACTGAACCAGGACTGAACCAGGACTGAACCAGGACTGAACCAGGACTGAACCAGGACTGAACCAGGACTGAACCAGGACTGAACCAGGACTGAACCAGGACTGAACCAGGACTGAACCAGGACTGAACCAGGACTGAACCAGGACTGAACCAGGACTGAACCAGGACTGAACCAGGACTGAACCAGGACTGAACCAGGACTGAACCAGGACTGAACCAGGACTGAACCAGGACTGAACCAGGACTGAACCAGGACTGAACCAGGACTGAACCAGGACTGAACCAGGACTGAACCAGGACTGAACCAGGACTGAACCAGGACTGAACCAGGACTGAACCAGGACTGAACCAGGACTGAACCAGGACTGAACCAGGACTGAACCAGGACTGAACCAGGACTGAACCAGGACTGAACCAGGACTGAACCAGGACTGAACCAGGACTGAACCAGGACTGAACCAGGACTGAACCAGGACTGAACCAGGACTGAACCAGGACTGAACCAGGACTGAACCAGGACTGAACCAGGACTGAACCAGGACTGAACCAGGACTGAACCAGGACTGAACCAGGACTGAACCAGGACTGAACCAGGACTGAACCAGGACTGAACCAGGACTGAACCAGGACTGAACCAGGACTGAACCAGGACTGAACCAGGACTGAACCAGGACTGAACCAGGACTGAACCAGGACTGAACCAGGACTGAACCAGGACTGAACCAGGACTGAACCAGGACTGAACCAGGACTGAACCAGGACTGAACCAGGACTGAACCAGGACTGAACCAGGACTGAACCAGGACTGAACCAGGACTGAACCAGGACTGAACCAGGACTGAACCAGGACTGAACCAGGACTGAACCAGGACTGAACCAGGACTGAACCAGGACTGAACCAGGACTGAACCAGGACTGAACCAGGACTGAACCAGGACTGAACCAGGACTGAACCAGGACTGAACCAGGACTGAACCAGGACTGAACCAGGACTGAACCAGGACTGAACCAGGACTGAACCAGGACTGAACCAGGACTGAACCAGGACTGAACCAGGACTGAACCAGGACTGAACCAGGACTGAACCAGGACTGAACCAGGACTGAACCAGGACTGAACCAGGACTGAACCAGGACTGAACCAGGACTGAACCAGGACTGAACCAGGACTGAACCAGGACTGAACCAGGACTGAACCAGGACTGAACCAGGACTGAACCAGGACTGAACCAGGACTGAACCAGGACTGAACCAGGACTGAACCAGGACTGAACCAGGACTGAACCAGGACTGAACCAGGACTGAACCAGGACTGAACCAGGACTGAACCAGGACTGAACCAGGACTGAACCAGGACTGAACCAGGACTGAACCAGGACTGAACCAGGACTGAACCAGGACTGAACCAGGACTGAACCAGGACTGAACCAGGACTGAACCAGGACTGAACCAGGACTGAACCAGGACTGAACCAGGACTGAACCAGGACTGAACCAGGACTGAACCAGGACTGAACCAGGACTGAACCAGGACTGAACCAGGACTGAACCAGGACTGAACCAGGACTGAACCAGGACTGAACCAGGACTGAACCAGGACTGAACCAGGACTGAACCAGGACTGAACCAGGACTGAACCAGGACTGAACCAGGACTGAACCAGGACTGAACCAGGACTGAACCAGGACTGAACCAGGACTGAACCAGGACTGAACCAGGACTGAACCAGGACTGAACCAGGACTGAACCAGGACTGAACCAGGACTGAACCAGGACTGAACCAGGACTGAACCAGGACTGAACCAGGACTGAACCAGGACTGAACCAGGACTGAACCAGGACTGAACCAGGACTGAACCAGGACTGAACCAGGACTGAACCAGGACTGAACCAGGACTGAACCAGGACTGAACCAGGACTGAACCAGGACTGAACCAGGACTGAACCAGGACTGAACCAGGACTGAACCAGGACTGAACCAGGACTGAACCAGGACTGAACCAGGACTGAACCAGGACTGAACCAGGACTGAACCAGGACTGAACCAGGACTGAACCAGGACTGAACCAGGACTGAACCAGGACTGAACCAGGACTGAACCAGGACTGAACCAGGACTGAACCAGGACTGAACCAGGACTGAACCAGGACTGAACCAGGACTGAACCAGGACTGAACCAGGACTGAACCAGGACTGAACCAGGACTGAACCAGGACTGAACCAGGACTGAACCAGGACTGAACCAGGACTGAACCAGGACTGAACCAGGACTGAACCAGGACTGAACCAGGACTGAACCAGGACTGAACCAGGACTGAACCAGGACTGAACCAGGACTGAACCAGGACTGAACCAGGACTGAACCAGGACTGAACCAGGACTGAACCAGGACTGAACCAGGACTGAACCAGGACTGAACCAGGACTGAACCAGGACTGAACCAGGACTGAACCAGGACTGAACCAGGACTGAACCAGGACTGAACCAGGACTGAACCAGGACTGAACCAGGACTGAACCAGGACTGAACCAGGACTGAACCAGGACTGAACCAGGACTGAACCAGGACTGAACCAGGACTGAACCAGGACTGAACCAGGACTGAACCAGGACTGAACCAGGACTGAACCAGGACTGAACCAGGACTGAACCAGGACTGAACCAGGACTGAACCAGGACTGAACCAGGACTGAACCAGGACTGAACCAGGACTGAACCAGGACTGAACCAGGACTGAACCAGGACTGAACCAGGACTGAACCAGGACTGAACCAGGACTGAACCAGGACTGAACCAGGACTGAACCAGGACTGAACCAGGACTGAACCAGGACTGAACCAGGACTGAACCAGGACTGAACCAGGACTGAACCAGGACTGAACCAGGACTGAACCAGGACTGAACCAGGACTGAACCAGGACTGAACCAGGACTGAACCAGGACTGAACCAGGACTGAACCAGGACTGAACCAGGACTGAACCAGGACTGAAAAGTTTAACCAAATCAGGATTAAACAAGGACTAAACCATGTCTAAACTAAAACCAAATGTGGACTAAACCAGGTCTAAACCAGGTCTAAACCATTTCTAAACTAGAACCCAATCTACGGACTAAACCAGGATAAAATTAGGACTAGACCAGGACTTAACCAGCTCTAAATCAGGACTAGACCAGGACTAAATATCAGCAGACCTTTCAGTGATGAAAAAGGACTTTTTAAACTTTTTGTCCCAACAAATTCTTTTTTATTTTGAGAGCCGCTGTGTGAATTTCTGTCAGATGAAAGACTGCCATTGTTTCTTGTAACATGCATATTCCCACTGCGATAACAATCATAATTTTGCGATATATTGTGCGGCCCTAGAGTCGCAGCAAACAGAGTACACTGCAAGCGTCCTTGATCTCGCGCAGCGCTGCACTCAGAGGCAATACAGTTAACAGCCGTGGCGTAATCCACTAAATCAAGTCATGTATTAACCAGAGGGTACTTTTCCATGATAAATCTCCCTCTGGCAGAGTGCTGTGATATAGGAGCCTGGATGTGTGTCGTCTAATTAACATGCTTGTCCAGGGCCCGACTTCACACTCCAGCTGAAAGTCTACAGTGCATGGGGATATATGCAGGCAGTCCTTAATACAGCTGAGGCAGGTGTAACCAAACCCAAGGCCACACCTCAGATATTTGACCAATGCGTCTAAGTATATTTGAGGTGGTGTATACTATGCTGTCTGACAGGAAATATCTTCGAGTGTAAAACACAGATGGTCTTCTTAACTGATTTAAGCTTGTCGTTACATTTCTGTGGCAAGGATTAGAAGTTAGAAGTCAGCGTCAGAAGTCAAACTACAACAGCCTAAAAGGGACAAAAATCAAACTAGAACTAAGTCCGAGGGTCAAAACTCAAACTACAACATCCTCAGAGGGTCAAAACTCAAACTACAACATCCTCAGAGGGTCAAAACTCAAACTAGAACAAAGTCAGGGGGTCAGAAGTCAAACTACAGCAGCCTCAGAGGGTCAAAACTCCAACTACAGCAGCTTCAGAGGGTCAAAACTCAAACTACAACAAAGTCAGAGGGTCAGAACTCAAACTACAACAGCCTCAGAGAGTCAAAACTCAAACTAGAACATAGTCAGAGGGTCAGAACTCAAACTACAGCAGCCTCAGAGGGTCAAAACTCAAACAACAACTAATTCAGAGGGTCAGAAGTCAAACTGCAACAAAGTCAGAGGGTCAGAACTCAAACTACAGCAGCCTCAGAGGGTCAAAACTCAAACTACAACTAATTCAGAGGGTCAGAAGTCAAACTACAACATCCTCAGAGGGTCAAAACTCAAACTAGAACAAAGTTAGGGGGTCAGAAGTCAAACTGCAACAGCCTAAAAGGGTCAAAAATCAAACTAGAACAAAGTCAGAGGATCAAAACTCAAACTACAACAAAGTCAGAGGGTCAGAACTCAAACTACAACAGCCTCAGAGGGTCAAAACTCAAACTACAACTAATTCAGAGGGTCAGAAGTCAAACTACAACAGCCTCAAAGGGTCAAAACTCAAACTAGAACATAGTCAGAGGGTCAGAACTCAAACTACAACTAATTCAGAGGGTCAGAAGTCAAACTACAACAGTCTAAAAGGGACAAAAATCAAACTAGAACAAAGTCAAAGGGTCAAAACTCAAACTACAACAAAGTCAGGGTGTCAGAAGTCAAACTACAGCAGCCTCAAAGGTCAAAACTCAAATTACAAAAGCCTTAAAGGTCCAAAACCCAAACTACAGCAGCCTCAAAGGTCCAAAACTCAAATTACAAAAGCCTCAGAGGATCAAAACTCAAACTACAACAGCCTCAAAGGGTCAAAACTCAAACTAGAACATAGTCAGAGGGTCAGAACTCAAACTACAGCAGCCTCAGAGGGACAAAACTCCAACTACAGCAGCCTCAGAGGGTCAAAACTCAAACTACAACTAATTCAGAGGGTCAGACCTTAAACTACAGCAGCCTCAGAGGGTCAAAACTCAAACTACAACTAATTCAGAGGGTCATAAGTCAAACTACAACAGCCTAAAAGGGACAAAAATCAAGCTACAACAAAGTCAGAGGGTCAAAACTCAAACTACAGCAGCCTCAGAGGGTCAAAACTCAAACTACAACTAATTCAGAGGGTCAGAAGTCAAACTACAACAGCCTAAAAGGGTCAAAAATCAAACTAGAACAAAGTCAGAGGGTCAAAACTCAAACTACAGCAGCCTCAGAGGGTCAAAACTCAAACTAGAACAAAGTCAGGGGGTCAGAAGTCAAACTACAGCAGCCTCAAAGGTCAAAACTCAAATTACAAAAGCCTTAAAGGTCCAAAACTCAAATTACAAAAGCCTTAAAGGTCAAAACTCAAACCACAGCAGCTTCAGAGATTTATATGTTTCCAGATTCCCCTGACACATAAGAAGCCTCTGCCTCTGTTTGTACACAGCACTATCTTTACCACGTGTCAAAGCGTAAGATCGCAGAGATAGTATTACCTTGTGGTTATTTTGACACACCATAAGCAAGGCCTCTGTGGTAAAAAGCTAGAATAACAAGCATAAAACATCCTATCAACGCTTAAGGCAGATGATTATTATACTAAAATAAGGGGTCAAAATATGCTTAAGTAGAAAAGAAAGAGTTAAAATATCTATATGGCTTAGTTAACTTTAATGGATGCCAGCTGAGTTTTTAGGAGACCCCAAAGCTGGAATGGCGAGCAATTAAAGCTGTCCACTGACTTTTTATGACTTATAACCTTTCTCAGACAACAGTCACAAAATTCTTCACAATAAAAAGAAATAATAAAATACCCAAAACACTTACTTTTTTTACAACAAAATGAAAAATGTCTGTGAGGAATCAATGGAAACAGAGCTGTACACTGTTTTTTGGATAAATGATGGAGAGGGCTTGTTGATTGGTCAGTGCTTCCTGGAATGGGCGGGGCTTTGTGGGTGAGGTGGAGGTTTGTGGAACCGAGCGTTTTGAGGCCTCAGAAATACAGGATTTCTCAAAACACAACTGCAGATGTTAGCATTTACTTTACTTGATGTAGCCCAACAAATAAAAACAAACTAGTGTAAGTATCTCTGTCCTGAACTTATTTTTTGTGAAAACTAGATGTGCTTCCCTTCTGATTTTTGATCAATTCTTTATATTTGTATTCAACAAAGCTTTGAAGACGCACAAACTCTTCTGTGATCTAACAACTCCAGGTATGTTTTTGCTGAGAGAACATTAAAACATAGAAAGCTCAAAAATTATGATTTTGCAGAATATAGCCCTTTAAATGAATCTTTTGAGAATTCAGCTGCTCAGACCTTTGACTATTTCTGTGTACCGCATGTTGCATATTTACATTATAATGAAAATGATTTAGTTTGCTAATTAAATTGCTATGAACCTGGCCAAAGCTTTTTAAGGAAACCTCCTTTCTAAAATCCTCCTGAGGCTCCTCTCCGTGTCGCCTGCCGGAGCCTGTACTGTACATCCTTTGTACGTCACGTCCCGTCACTGACATGAGAGATGTGTGAACACTTCAGCTTCCTCAGCGGGCACCACGGCTCTGTCAGACCGTTATTCTTTGAACCCAGAGAACATGCTGTGCTTTTATTAAGCTGCCGCTGTATGATTCAGAGGTGGGGGGGGGGCAGGAGGCCGGTGGGAGGGTGATGTACGCGCCACAGGAGCTGTCTCAAGTCTATTGTCGGAGCCAGATCAGCACAAATACTAACCTCTTCTAATGGCAGCAAGGCACTCAGGGTGATGTACAAATAAGGTATTTTAACTTGTCTCCGCAGCAGTGGATATGTGAGCTTCTTTCTGCAGCTTTAGGCACCAGCACAAGCCTTTTATAGCACTGTCAGTGTTTGGGGAGCTCAGCTTTGTCTTTGTCCTGCACAGAAGCATCCAGATGTGAATATAACTACATCATTTTTCTCAAGCAATCTGCATAACCTTCAGGGATCACTGTGGACATTTTTATCCATTTAAGATATTTTCCTCTTTGTCTGGCCATCATTTTGTCTGTTTGTCTGGGTTAAGAGAAAGGGAAAAGTATTTACCGTATTTTCCGCACTATAAGGCACACCTAAAAGCCTTTAATTTTCTCCAAAACCAACAGTGCGCCTTATAATCCGATGCGCCTTATATATGGATCAATGTTGGTTAATTATGGCTACCGTATTCAGGGGGCGTCGCCGAAGTGACAGCGGTAAAAACGGTAAAGGGGAACTCCAGTCCCAGCTGTTCATGTGTGCCATAGGCGTGTTTATGGATCCTGCCGCAAAAGAACAAGGAGGCGCGGCCTTTGCTCCATCTCAGTAGAAGAGTTGTGACATTGAGGGGACAGAAAACTGAGCGCTCGAACGCTGTTCATGTAGCTTTGAACTGTGACAAATGGAGTTGGAAATACATTGTTTTCACCGAGGGCGGCGCAAATAAGAGCTACCTGTACGTACGGTACCGTATTGTGAATGCACTAACTTGTTTTGGGAGTGAACGGAGTTGTAAGAACGCTGGTTTGTATTCTATTAATAAAGTTTGACTGACTGACTTATCTGAGCTCCATCTAGTGGATGCATAACGCAACCACTAGAAGCCACTGCAGTAGCTTCTATTCTATGCGCCTTATAATGCGGTGCGCCTTATAGTGCGAAAAATACAGTATATAGCACTTTACCTGTGACACAAGTCACCCAAAGCGCTTTACACAAAAGGGAAGGGGTATTTCATTCACTCCATAGTCAGTGGTGGTGTTTCCTCTGAAATAGACAGAAGCGTGGCTGCACATCTGCACCAACGGACCCTCCGACCACCACCAACCACAGTCACACAGGCAGGGTGCGTTAAGTGTCTTGCTCAAACTTGAACCACCAACCTTTGGGTTAGTGGCAAGTGTCTCAACCAACTCAGCTACTGCCGCTACTTCTTGAAAAAAATTTGAATTAAATTGTTATTTTTCCTAACAGACCATTAGAACACTGAAAAAGAAATTTACTACCCACTGCTACAAAAATTGAACAGATTAATATTTTTCAGCTTTTTCTGCATAAATCTTTTAAACAACTTCAGTCCTGCTCAAAACTCTCAAACATTCAATACTTGTGAAAATTAATCCTTTTATTTCCATTTTAAAAACCTAAAGTCACTATTGTCATTCATGAAAAACACAACAAAACATTTTCCCCAAAAAACAAACGTTTTTTTAAGTGTGCCTTGGGGAGTTTGAAGATTATCCAAGGAATAGGAATATGCACAAATATAATTTTGCAGTAACAGAACTTTTACTTCCTTGTTTTAAGTACTTCTCCTACTTCTGGAGAATATTTTGTTGTGTAAGAATGTTTAAAGTTCCCTCAGCAAATGTGCATAGGGCAGAGCAGTCAGTCTCATCACAAATCACACAGCGCTGGCCTTTCCCTGTCACTTCATTACCCACAAGACCTTTAGGCTTTGTGCAGAGAACATTCCTTGGGAGGCTACCTATGCTCCTAAACAGCCCAGTGAATATGTTAGCATTCTTCAGACAGGACTTTCTAGTTCTACCTCTCAGAGATGCACAGGTCGAAAGCAGCTGGCACTAGCCTGGCCGGCCACACAAACTCTTTTCCTGTTCTATTCAAAGAAGTTAGTCTGGTACTCAGTAAAGGCCTCGATACACCACGGCGACTCCCAGACTGCCACCGAAAAGATGGAGCGACAGCTCGTTCCCTCCCGTTTCCTCACATCGGATCACCTTTTCCCTCTTCATACACCGAAGGGACAACCGACCTAAAGACCGTGTCTTGCGCATGCGCGTGATGTAATTACTCCCCCAAAGTGGCAGATGGCGCTAGCCAGTGAACAAAGATAAACGGAAGTGACACAATGTTTGTGGAGTACATCTGCATGTAGCGCGCCTTGGTCTGCCACTGTTCTCAGCTTGTTTGAACATTTGAGAAGCGTGATCATGGCCGGTTTGGACATTGTTTTGTGTGGATTAGGTGCTGCTGCTCTGTTACTTGAAGAAGATAACTTTCCGCACGGAATTGCGAAGAATGCAAAAATGGTGACGGTACGCTGCCACAGCGGTCTCTCGTCGCTCCGTCACTTCCGCTAAAATTCCCATGAGCTGATTGGCGCGGCAGCTGTAGTGCTAGGCCTATCAGAGCGCTTCGTGCCAAAGACCAAAGACGCCGATTCAACAACAACAAGGCCAATCGGCAGAAAACTGGTCAGACGGCCTCCGTCCTGGAGCGATGGGGGCAGACGGCGCATACAGATCAAAAGGACGGAAATGAGCGACGTGGAAGAACCGTTAAGACGGCTAGGTATTAAACAAACCTGATTCTCAAGGGACCTATCCAATCAGAGCAGCGTCACTGTCAGTCACTGTCAGTCTACAGCAAGTCCCATTTACACATTTTTTTTTTATAAATGTCCAAAGCCACACTTGGAAACATTTTAGCATACAGACCTTTTCACAGCAAGGTCTTATAATATGAGTAACGTCCTGTGAGTCTTGTCACTTGTGAACAAGCGAAAGGCATTTGGATGGGAGCTATCTTTATCTTCAGACAGCCTTGTGCTAATTGTTAGTAAGTATTGTGGAGGTTGTAAAAGGCTGAGCAGCAGGGGCAGATATGTTCCTGAAAACATAGCTAAGGACAGAATTCACTCTGTACACTCGCTTTTTTTAACCGTTAGTCTCCAGCAGACATCAGTGTTGCCAAAACACAGCCACTGTCACTAGTGAATAATATCTGCAGCAGTGAGAAGCTCATGCTCAGTTTGGCATTTTGAAAATCCACAGAGACTAGTTGTTTTTAGAAGCTCAGGTAATGTGCACCTTTATACATTTCTCTGAAAAAAATGAAATGCGAGTGGCCTGTGATGAATGAGTGTGGGTAGGTAACACTGACCTTCAGTCCACTGCAACTTTTAAATAATGTGTCACTAGAGACAGCTTTTTCTTATTATTAAATAAAATAAAGACAGTGTCATGGGGTGGAGTTGGTAATGAGATGCTAGATTAGATTAGATTAGATTAGATTAGATTAGATTAGAACTGCATGATATGAGAAAAACATACAATAACTATGTTGTAAATTGTGATATGATGAATAGTTTGATATAATATTCTGTCCTAGGTTCAATTATTAAATTATTATTCTTAATTCTATTAATAATAATACTGTTAATACATAATATAAACCCCTGTATTTACTGCTCAAAACTCATCAACTCATCAAAACTTAAAGACTAAACCAGGACAAGGCTAAATGATGACTATATTAAGGGAATCAAAACTAAATTTTGACTTTAAAAATATATTGAATTTGGTCACAACACATTTCCATTTGAGGCTTTGAAGGAAAATAATTCTGTGTAAATCTCTGTGCATAACATTACTGGGATACATTTAGTTTCTTGTGATACAGATTTTATGTTTGCTGATACTGCTATAATGATAAATTTGCTGATTTATTGTGCAGCCCTAGTAGATATTCTCAACCACTTGTAGTTTTAAGTTGTTGATGAGTTGTACTGGGAAACTTTTTTGCCATGTTTTATGCTTTTACTTCAAATAAAATGAACGTATGGACACGCGTCTTCAGAGTAAACCTTCACTGCTCTTGAGTACAGCTTGTCCTTTTTCACCGGTTCTATTATTTACACAAACCTAGGGACAAATGTAGGTTTTTCAATTATTAAAGCGCCGGGATGTGGAGCGCAGTCCAGCGGCTAAGTTTAAACCACTGCACGCTATCTCCACTCTCACCGGGACACTCTGACCTCTCGGTGTTGTGACAGGGAAATCTTACCGATGATGAAGCACAGAGTGGCAGAGATGGGCATGACGGCCCAGATCAGACCCATGGAGGGGTTGTAGACCGCTTCAGCCGTGCCCACGATGAACCCGCCGCCAACCCAGGTCGCTGTACCGCACACAAACACACACAGCAGAGGAGAGAGGCGGAGAGAAGAGGGTTAGAAATAGCAACAGGAAGGTTTCGAATTCAGCTCCGATGCAGTAACCCAATCACATCTACTCCAACTTTAATAAGAATGTAAATCTGAGGAGCTGGACTTAGATAAACAGGATACATTATTTCATTTATATGCATATACACTCAAGGAAAAAAGAAACGCACCACTTTCATTTTCTCAATTTGTCAAAAAATATTACAGCCAGTGAAAAATTACAGACTACAATGAGTTTAGAACTATTCTGAGTCAAAATGAAATGACTGTTTTCCTGGTTCTGGTTGATTGATTTTGATGAGCAATAACAACTGTATTTTTGTATTAATCACCTATGTCTGGGTCATGAGTAAAACTCAGAGATGAACTGGACCTGTCCTCAATTGTGCACAACCATTCCCTATAAAAAGACACCACAATGGAAAAAAAAGCACATTTGTTCACAATGCCACGACTCCTGCAACCAGAGAGAGATTGGCAGCCATTGGCCTGCTTCAAGCTGAAGGAGCACACGGCTGTAGCCAGGAGTTTGGAGTCCATCACTCTACTGTTGTACGCCTCGCTGAGCGTTTCCACACCACTGGATCCTCCAATGACCGTCCCAGATCTGGTCGACCACATGTCACAACTGCTGCATTATTATTGTTTGGTCATGTTATTGTTATTGAAACTGTCATAAGCATTGATTAATTGGGTCTGAATATCAGGGACGGGTTTATGGTTGATGTGCACATGGAATATTTCCATCAAAAATAAGTAACCAAACAAAAATGTGGTAAAAAAAGCAGTGGTGCGTTTCTTTTTTCCTTGAGTGTACAAGACTTGACTTTTTTGGTCACTGGCCTCAATGGCAAGTTTTTTGTCAGAAGTTAGTAGTCAATTAGTGTTTTTACTAGCCACAATTTAATTAGTTAGTTAGTGTGGCTTAAAGGTGCTATAAGCAGTATATATTTTTTAAATTTCATAAAAAATTACCCACATGTGCCAAGATATGATATGATTATGTTTAAATAAAATATTAGTTTTACTGATAACCATTGTACAGTTAAATTAACAGTATGTTTTTCATGATGGCCAAGTTGTTTTTGTTAAGCTGCATTTTTTGTTTTGGTTCCATTGCCGATCATCCAATCAGAAAAAAGACTGTTTTGATTTAGACTGCAGTACCGTTTTCAAACCAGTACGAGCGCATGCTGCTTACTGTACCTTTAAATAAATGTAGAACGTGGTTTTATATACAGTTTTACATTTATATGTTTAATGTATATACAGGGATTTATCAAATAATTAGACAATTAATTATCAATAGGCAGAAAAAAATTGAATCTTTTTTACATGTGATCTATTTCAATATTTTTTATTCTGATCATGAAAAATTACATAATTGGTCTCAAAAATGTGTCTCCAACATAGCCACAGGATCTGAGGACCAGTTAGAACCAGCCACAGTGGCTCATGGGAGTAAATGAGTAAAGGAACAAAACCAGGACTAGTCTAGGAATAAACTGGGAATAAACACCCAGTGTAATAAAAATGCACTGGAAGAAAGCTAATTATTCAGTCAACAGCAGAATAATAGTAGTCATCTCTGAAAAAAATAAGACTCTGAGACCTCATCTGGGTTTAAAAACATTTTTGACAGTGGAAAATTAGCGCAGGGACTGAATTTTTGGACCAATCACACACACAAATGCATTTTTATTTTTGCATGTAATTACAATTCAAGCAGTGGTTTAGCAATACCGCCATCAGGAGTAATAGTCAGTGTTTGTTTCAACTTTTTATATTTAGTCTGACTGTGTTTTCTGTATGAAGCAGTTAGTCCTCACAGAAGCCTCAGCACTTTTAAGTTCCTCTTTTAACCCACACTTCCCTTTTAGTATACACATTTGTACTCAAGGTCATATGGCCAAAGATTTCTCATGCAGTAATTATGTAACAGGGTTTGCTTGCAATAAAGTTTTCTAAAATATCCTTAAGAATACTGTACACAAGTATTAGAAATCGTAGTGGGAGTATTAGTGGTAGTAGTACACATAATTATACTAATTATTAATAATAATTTTAGTGATTTAGTAATATTATTTTGGAGTAACAGTACACAGAGGAGGAAAAGAAGCAAAAACTGTGCTCAAAAGTGTTGTTACTTCAAAAAAAAATAAAAAAAGTGGAAGTAAAAAGTATTTAGCAATAAAACTATTTTTAGAAGTTTATTGTTTAAAAAGTACTTTAACCTAAATACTGGCTGTGTGCCAAATCAGACTTTATAGATACTCATCAGAAAAAAATTAGACATCTATTCCAGTGGTTCTCAAACTTTTCACACCAAGTACCAACTCGGAAAATTTGGCTCTAAAAGTACCAGCTTTAGTGGACTAAAATAAGCCTAAATCAGGACTAACCCAGGGCTAAACCAAGAAATAAAGTAGGGATTAACCCCAAAAAATGACTAAAGAAAAACTAATTTGTAGTTAAACCAGAAATAAAGCAGGACCAAACCAGGTCTAAACCAGCACAAAATAAACTCGGTGTAAAATAGGACTAAACTAGACCAAAAAAGGAATAAAGCAGGGCTAAACCAGGACCACGGGGCTAAACCAGAACCAAACCACTTCTAATTCAGGAATACAAGCCAGGTCTAAACTAAGACCAAACCAGGCCCATATTAGCAAGAAACTAGTCCTAAACCAGGTCTAAACCAAGACTAAAGAAGGTCTAAACTAGGACTAACCCATGAACACGTACTACACATCGAGAACTGGTCTTGTAAATGCAGCTCCCCTGAAAAGGGCTGTGTACTGTTCAGATTTTTTCAATACCAGTACTTAAACCTGATACTTGATACCAGTACCTGAGCGATACTTTTTCTGATACTTATGGTGAGCTAATTCATCTTCTACAATCATAAAACACAATCATATTAAATAAAAGACCATTTTTTTGAGCAAAATTCTTAGCTGTAAGTTAAAACCAGTAGTTTGTATGATTTTATTTTTCTTATTTATATAATTCTTGCAAAGGTCCCACTAGGTTTTGAAACTTGTTTAACAGTACCCAGCCCTACTCCTGAGGCCTGTTTTGGATTTTGGTTCTCTGGAGATCTGAGTGGTGGATACGAGCAGACAGAGGGATTATGCTCTGCTGCTGAAGGATTAGGGGTTTTGTGTTGATACTGGGGATGTACTAACTGAATACTGAGTACGTGATAAAGGAACTGATTCATAACCAATAGCCGACACACAGCAATCTGTCAGTTTTAGACCAAGGCCCAATCTCAGTTCTCACTCCTACTCCTCACCCTTCTCCTTGGCCCTCAAAACTGATCGGTAAGAGGCCGAGCTGAAAACACATCATTAACATAGTCTAAAAAATCACTGCAGGTACTGGACCCTATTCCTGTAACTATGGGCCAGTCAGGTAAAGTCCCGTATTATGATTTAATTCAGGCTTTTTGAAATAGTGTTTGGACATCTTTGCATTTTAGGTTAAAATAATGTATATGTATGGAAAACGTCTTCTTTTGGGCAGATGTTACTTTAACTTTGAGGAGAACGCTTGGATTAGGTGTCTATTGCCCCCTGCTGGCAGTGACGGGGAGTGTGCAGAGCATAAAATGGCTAATTAGCATGGCTATTAGCAACATAATGCTAACAAATGAGCTGACTGCTTCGTACTGACAGAAGTTTAAAGCTGGGGACACACTACACGATTTTTTTTACCCGATTTTATAACGATTCACAGTTGCAGCGAGTCTTTACCAGTCAACAACAGTTGCAGGGAATCGTAATCACCAGTCGGCTCTGAAATCCGTTAGTGTGTGATGTTCAAAGACTGGAATCGTTAAGTGTGTGCGCCGCAAAAACCTGGCCTGACGTCAGTCGCAAGCAATCAAACATGTTTGAATTTTAAAGCCGACTCTGGACCACACTCCTGTAGTGTGGGCTGTTTACAGATCCATCTGGGAATTCATGGAGTCCAGCGGCCAATGAAAAACAGTTGATGGGACACAGGAAATAACGTCAGGACGCAGACGAAGAAACAGGAAGCGGCGGGAAAATATAAGCGGAAATTTGAAGAAGAAAACATAAACAATCATGGCAAACACCGAAGAAAGTTGAGCGCTACCCAAGCGAAACTGGATACATAGCCGTTTTTTCTTTCCCTTTTTCCAAACAGATAGCTACGCACACAACGGCAACAGCGACCCAGGTAGCTCCATGTTTGTTTACCATTTAGTTCTCGCGAGTTCCCCGCCAGAGTTTGCTGCGTTTGTTTGGCGTCAGTTGCAGTTACAGATCTTGTAGTGTGTGAGCCCCAGTCTTTCAGTCGTCAGAACTAAATTTGCTGAAACCAGTCGTTAGTGTGTGCTCCTAGTCTTTTCAGAATCTGTAACGACAAAATCGTGTAGTGTGTCCCCAGCTTAAGGCTGAAATGATCAGAATGAGTCTGGTGACGGTGTATGGGCTTTAGAAACGCACATGAGCACTTCCTGGTTTCATGTGTCTACGTAAAGCAGTGAGACCGAGTGTTACGACCCTGGCTCAGGGGGTCGCAACCAATGTGGACACACCAGACAGAAAGTAAGATTTAACAAAAACAATCTTTATTAAACCGAATTGGACCAAATTAAGATTAAAGGCCAAATTAGGAGTAGAAGGTCAAATTATAAAGAAAGTATTGTACAATATGAGATGTGAAGTATTATCAGTAGTGTGGTGGTGTTGAATGTGAATGAACAGTGTGAGTGTGCAGTGTTGTTAAAGGTGCAGAACTAAGCAAAAGGTCTAGCCAAACAGAACTAAACTCAAGAGAGAACCAAGAACCAAGCTAAACCAGAACCAAATACCAAAGCTAAACTGAACCAAGCCAAACCAAACAAAAGACGGGCGGCATGGTGGCAGTGCTTCAGGCCAGCAGCAGCCAGAGGAGGCAGAGGAAACACTCTTTAAGAAGGCTGCCCAGCACCTGGGCGCCTACAGGTGCACAGGCCAATCAGTAACCAAGACGACCTACAAGCTGCAACCAAGCTACTGACAGATGCCACAAGGGGGCGTCACACCGAGCGTCTTCAGCTCTTGAGAAAGGCAGCGCCTCAGCATACAGCATTACTCAAATGTGAATGAAACAAAATACCACTCCAGGTCTGTTTCTGAGGAGGAAACAAGATTATAACATGGTTAAAAGCTGAAAAAGTTAATTTAACAGAATAGAATTTTAATAAAAATAATGCAACTGTCTTTTGGTGCAAATTACATTGCCAACAATCTTTAAAAAGTATATATTGTAGCATTCTGGCCATGTCTTACTGTGCCTGAGCAAATATAGGCCCTGTTTGAAGAGGAAATTAACTGTCAGCATTGCCACACATTTGGTCAAACCAGCAGTGGTGCAATGCAGCTCAAACTGTCCCTGCCATTAACCAATACTGCAAGTCAATGGGCAAAACATTTAACACTTTACAAAGCCTTTAAAAGCCAAAGAAATGCAGCAAATGGAGTTAAACGTTTGAGTGAAGGGCAAACACGCCGCTAAATCTCTTTGTGAGTCGGGACAGACAGACTTAATCCACGTCACATGCAGCAGAAAGGACTGGAACAGGCAGTGAGAAAGTCTGAGGCTGGATGTTCTAATATGAAAAACACTGTGGCTTTGGATGGGACAAAGGATTTTATTATTCACTGTTTGAATGACAATGGTTGCCGTAAGCCTCAGCGCAGCACTATTATGACTCTGTATGATATCACCACACTCGTAAAGACCAGAGCACTTTATGTAATATGTTGTCATAAAGCACTGTTATTGAGTATCCTCACCTCTATTGATTTTCTACGCCCAGTGTCCTGTGACAGAGGACTGACGCCTGCTCTGGGTATGAGGCCACTGCAATGACAATTAAGGCTTAACAGAGACTAAACCACGACTAAAACGAGGCTAAATGAGGACTAGATTAAAGAAATCGCCACTAAAGCAAGACTTTTATGCTATGTTTTCACTTAAAGGTGATATATTACGCAAAATTGCCTTCTTTTAGAGCTGTTTGATTTATCCTGTATTGTCTGGTGCTGAGTTTCTGAGGCCTCAAAGCACTCGGTCCCCTCCCAGAAACCAATCAACAAGCCCTCTACATCCAGTCTGCTCCAGCTCTGTTTCCACACAGACTTTTTTCAATTTATAGGAAAATGGCACCATACAAAAAGTTTAAGTAAACAGCTTTTTTTTCTGTTTATGTTCAAAAGAGTGCTGGTCTCTTGAGAGATAATGTTTTAAAGGTTATACATGTGCCATAGTGTGACTAAGATTTGTTTAAAAAGATACAAAAAAGCCTAATATATCCCCTTTAAGGCTCTGATAGGAAAATTATTCTGACAGTGTAAATCTCATCACACTGCTTTACATTGCCTCCCTTCTTTCTATTTTTTTTATTGTTTATTTTTTCACTTTTTTTTTGTTAAATGTGCTATGAGCAGTATATATTTTTCATATTTCATAAAAATTACCCACGTGTCCCAAGATATGAAGTAAACATTATTTGTTTTGGTTATAAATCCTACATTGCAGATCGTCCAATCAGAAAAAGAGAAAGACCCACAGATCATTGTTTTGATTTAAACTGCAGTACCACTTTCAAACCAATAGAGTGCACGCTGCTTGCAGTACCTTTAAGCCCTAAGCAGGTATAGACAGTGTTAGATTATAAGCTTATTCAATGCAGACAGGTGGCTTAGACCAACCAGACAATGAGTGATCCTTATTTGAGACTTAAAGCTTCCAGTTTGTGCTAAATATTCCCCTCAAAAAACCTGCGCCTTGGACTTTTAGGATCCTGCAGGAAAAAAATCCTTCAAAACCATATAAATGATGTATTGTTTTAGTTTAATTTTTTCAGATTCGATCACATTTTTATTCTTTTTTATATATATATTTTCTTACAGTTTAATGCAGTTTGGATTATAATGTGTTTTAATGAGCTAAGTTAGTTCTGTTTTTATGAGAAAAGTTCAGTTTTTATGAGTAAAATTTGTTCTGTTTTTACGAGAAAAGTTCTGTTTTTATGAGTATAAATAACTTGGGTTTTTATGACAAAAGTAAATTCATGTCTATCACAACCAGTAAACGTTTAGCTCGTATTGAAGAGTTGCTCGCTACAGAAAGGGCGTAAATGTCCCAACTACTTCGTTTAATACGGTTTTATTTTACTCTAGGCTTGAGACACTGGAGATTCTGCTTTCGTTAAGTAATATTGACGTATAATCATTAGTTTGTCGACTCTGCGCAGACATCTCAGGTCTTTGTGATTGACTTTGAATTCCTCTCCCCCCAAAAGTGGAACAAGATAATAAGGACCATTATCCACATAAAAACATAAAATTGTTTTACTCGTAAAAAACAAACTTTTCTCATAAAAACAGAAAATTATTTTACTCGTAAAAACAGAACTTTTCTCGTAAAAACAGAAAATTTTACTCGTAAAAACAGAACTTTTCTCGTAAAAACAGAAAATTATTTTACTCGTAAAAACAGAACTTTTCTCGTAAAAACAGAAAATTATTTTACTCGTAAAAACAAAACTTTTCTCATAAAAACAGAAAATTATTTTACTCGTAAAAACAAAACTTTTCTCGTAAAAACAGAAAATTATTTTACTCGTAAAAACAAAACTTTTCTCATAAAAACAAAATTATTTTATTCGTAAAAACAAAACTTTTCTTGTAAAAACAGAAAATTATTTTACTCGTAAAAACAAAACTTTTCTCGTAAAAACAGAAAATTATTTTACTCGTAAAAACAGAACTTTTCTCATAAAAACAGAAAATTATTTTACTCGTAAAAACAAAACTTTTCTCGTAAAACAGAAAATAATTTTACTCGTAAAAACAAAACTTTTCTCGTAAAACAGAAAATTATTTTACTCGTAAAAACAGAACTTTTCTCGTAAAAACAGAAAATTATTTTACTCGTAAAAACAGGATTTTTTCTCTCATTAAAACAGAATTAACTTTACTCATAAAATCAAAACTTTTCTCGTAAAAACAGAACTTTTCTCATAAAAACAGAACTTTTCTCATAAAAACAGAACTAACTTTGCTCTTTAAAACAGAAACTTTTTTTTTCAGGTGAACGCAATACGCTTCCGTAATACATTGCATGAACTATATATATTTTATTTCTATGCAAGCACAATAGAGGTGTGGTGATAAGTGAGGTTGGATTTTTAACTTTGGCTCCATCCATTAACATTTAAAAAATCTCACGCAATTAACGCAGGCAAAAATACTGACGATTAACAATTAACAAGTGGCTAACAGAATCCAAAAATAGTCCGGCGGCCTCCTGAGGGATAAATGTTGTTAATAAAGCCAGGTCTTGTCTTTTCACCATCATTTCTATCACAGTCTGCATTTCAATTACTACAAAAAAATACAGATAAAATAAGATTACACACTTTCACGCCCAGAGCTATATTTTATCTAGCACTCCTTGTGGTTTGGCATTAACATAACTAACTGTAGATTGTTTTCTATTGCTCTTTAGGCGTGGAACAATGTTTGCCACTGTACATGTTACCACTGTAGTGATACCAGGAGCTGGGGCCAATCTTTACATTCAGGGAGGTCACCACTGAGGCACATTCACAAGAGTTTATCAAAATGGAATTAATGCCCGCTGATAATAAGATAAAATAAAATCAAAGAACACTGGCAATACATTCAAGGTTCATGTGAAAATTATTCAAAAACATGACTTCTCTGGACCATTTGGGTTTTTATTGTTCAAATTTATCTGTTCCTCTGTGTGACCATAGAACAATGTCTATTTAATTTCATCAGTCAAAGAGATTTAACCAGACAATTGTTGTATTGTACAATAGTTACAATAGATATCCACTTTTCTTAATTGCTTTTACTTGATAGCATGGAGCTTTGAGTGAATGAGGCGCTGTAGGACCCTCTGCCATGGTTTCATAGTTTTAGTTCCCCCCAACCAATAAATAGCAAGCATTCTATCATGTGACCTCCTTCTGTCATGGTTACCTTTGCCTCTATCCAATAAGTATCCAATGTTTATCTAATTTGCTGCGCAAAAATGTAGCAAAATTGGGGGTGGTGCGGTTGATGTGAGCATTTGTAGATATTTTTAAGGTATTTGTTTATTAATCTATATATTTTGTAAATGAGCATGCTAATATATGTTCATTTAAAGCTGCCAAGAAACCATGACAGAGAAGTGTATGTCCATTCTTGTGGCCCGACACCTGATAGTTCAAAAATGATTTGGTTCGACTGCAATCAAACTTGCCTACCCCTGTTATACTGTAAGTCATAATACTGCCATACACAGGCTTAACTTATATAAGAAAATAAGTATGAACTCATATTACAGTATTATAATTATAGCTACCATAAAGATACGTTTTATGTGTCTCTGTGTAATCACCAATGACACACAAAAAAACTGAAAAACTGGCATACCACAAGGTTCTACACTCAGCCCAGTTTTGTTTAATTTTTTTGTAGAAAAATCCGCCAAAAATCTGTAACAAAATCTGTTTCCTGCGCAGTTTCTAGCCCCAACATTCTCCAACAACAGCTACTTTTCTGCTTTTACCTCAAAATTGCTAATAAATTACATCAAACTGAAATCTTCCCTTAAACATTTAGCTCTGAGTTTAGCGATTATCTCTGCCTCGTTAAACGTCGTGTCTTGCGTCATCCATTTTTATGTGCGTTTTCCTTTTTAACGCTTTTCTCTGTAGCACTGTTTCTCTATGTAACAAAACTTTAGCTTTAGCACTAAAATAGAGACTCTCTTTGGCAGCATTACTCAGCAACCAATCAGAGCGTTCCTTTACTGGAGCTACTGTGACCAAGCAATTTCCCATGTAGATCAATAAAGTCTACCTAAGTCCATTACAATGTGCTATTAGATCATCAAACCCAAGGGACAAAATCCGGTTCACATTTAAATTGTAAATACTGAATGACAGCAGATTTTCTTACACTGTCTGGTAGTTTTTCCTTGAGTAAATCCATTTAATCTGACTTGCAAATCCCTTTAAGCAGAGCTGGAATATTTAAAGGGCTGTATTCTTCAAAATCATCTTTTCTGAGCTTTCTTCCATGTTATAATGTTGTTTCTTCATCAGAAACATAGCTGGAGTTGTGTTTTGCTTCATTCACGCCTGTTTGAGTAATCCTGTATTCTCTGGCGCTGAGTTTCTAAAGCCTCAGAACGCTCTGCCCACTCCAGGAAGCACTGAGCAATCAACAAACCCTCTACATCCAATCTGCTCTCATTCATTTATCCAAAAAAAACAGTGTACGGCTCTGTTTCCACTCATTCCTCAAAAACATTTTTCATATTGTAGAATGGCATCATACAGAAAAATTAAGGAAATTAAAAATGCATGCACTTTTTTCTCTGTTTCCGTTCAAAAATCACGTAACAGCTCTGAACTCTGCCAGTCCCTTCACCTGTTTCTTTATTGAAAATGCTTTCTTTTAGTCAGATAATGTTTTGAAAGTTGTAAAATGTACTGCTGTTCCAGATGTGACCAGGATTCGTTTATAAAGATAAATAAAGGAACAATATATCCCGTTTAAATAACATTCACTTAAATTAACTTATGGAAAAAACACTTTTTGGATACAGGAAAAAATGTTATTTCCACTCTTCCAAAGTCATTAGTATTTTTTCCCTACCTCTGCCTAAGAAAAGTTCATTATACAAGCGTTATTAGAAAAAGATTAGCAGCCTGCTGAACACAAAGGCACCAAGCTGTGCCCATAAAGTGGCCCAAATGAGCTGTAGCCTGCGGCAGGGACATGCTACACACTGGCCTCTATATGAATGTATGTAACATGAAGCCATAGGCACGGGGCATAATACACAGCTCCGAACTGTACAAAGACTTGCTTGACTGCCAGGCTTCGCTGTAATAAATTCACCTCTTTTTCTTTTCCTGAGAAGCGAAACTGTGCGATATTCTATAGGATACATAGGCTAGGATTGTTTTCCAAGGGGATTTATTTTCCGCCTTCAGGTGTTTTGCTAGTAGATTTTGAGTTTGAACTTAGCGCATAGCCAAATTACCTTTTAAATTCTGTCGCTTTTAAATGGTGTGATTTGGGAAAAGCGTAAAAAAAAAAAAAAAAAAAAAAAAACAAGGCAGTGGTGATGCGCCCGTATGGAAAACGTGCGTCTGCTGACTTGCCTGTCATGGTAAAGATGCCCACCACCAGGTTTATCCCCCGGTTCCCCAGCAGAGCCATCTCCGTCTTGTCGCCCTGGCTTTTCTTGGCTTCCCTCTTGGACTTCACCGAGGCCCAGATGCCGATGGCGAGCACGAGCAGGTAGAAGAACATCATCACGGTCACGCCGAGGATGTTGAGCGCCATGGTTCAGCCGCTGTACGCCCGCAGACAGAGAGCACTGGTTCGTCTGCCTGCCTCTGCCGCGCCGTCTGGAGAGAACACAGAGGAACACAAAGCCCTCCTCCTCCTCTCTCCTCCTCTCCTCTCTCCTCCTCTCTCCTCCTCGCGCTGCTGCCCTGTCGCATGGGCGGTAGGAATAAAAACGCGCGCGTCGTGACGTCTGCGCACCTACTGTAGCTACAGAGAGAGGTGCGCGGCCGCGTGGAAGCCGCAGCACGCTCGCACGCTCGCACGCACGCAGACGTAACCTTGGAGGGAGCGTGGAGGACGCGCGGAGGGGGAGGGGCGTGCGTGCGCGTGGGGGATAAAGGCTGTAATAATAGAACAGAACAGAGGCTCGTGCGTAAAGATAAGTTACCGTAAACAATCCGCAGTCTATAGGGTCTCGCGCTGGAAGGGATCATGGGTTTTATTGTTGTTCATAGTTTTTTTTTTTTTTTTTTTTTATCCATGAGTTAAAGGGCTACACACAGACTATAGGCTTTACTTTGTTATTCATTTTCTTTTTAACTACACGCCTAGGTCTAAGTAGGAAGCCTTTATAAGCATTGGCCTCATTTACAGATTTCTGTCGGCCTATTATATTCACGGGCAGTTCCTTTAAATGAGCTTCAGCCGCTCTTGGGGGAGTTTCTGAAACAGGGGAGAAGGTACTTCATGTAGGCCTAATTAATTTAAAAGTGCTTAAAGGAGAACAAAAAACACACCTGCAATCATAAACCATCAAAATTGCATTTACTTAATTGTTTAAAAGGCTACAGATATAGTTTATAGGCTCTACTGTGTTATTCATTTTCTAAAAGGTCTAAGTAATAAGCCTATATAAGCCTAGGCATACTTCATATTTCTGTAGGCCTATAGTTTCTATAAATGGGCTTCAGTCCCTCATGTGTGATTGTCTGAAACAGGTGGGTGCCATCTTGTGTAGGCCTAATTCATTTAAAAGTGCTTAAAGGAGAACAAAAAACACACCTGCAATCATAAACCATGAAAATTGCATTTACTTAATTAAAGGTTTTATGAGCACTATATTTTTATATTTCATAAAAATAACCCACACGTGTCCCAAGATATGATGTAAACATGTTTAAATCAAATATTAGTTTTACTGATAACAATGATACAGTTGAGTTACTAACAATTCAAAATATATTTTTCATTTTTCAAGTTGTTTTTGTTTACATTTTTTGTTTTGGTTCTAAAACTGCATCACTGCATCCAATGAGAAAAGAGACTATTGTTGTGATTTAGACTGCAGTACCGTTTTCAACCAGTACGAGCGCTCCTGCTTACTTACTATTTTGTAATCACCACTACTAAAGCTACTACTACTGTTACACAACAATGACTACTACAACTACGCCTTGTACTGCTTTTGCTTGTACTTTTGCACTTTTGCACAACTGGTAAATATAAATATAAATAAGTATGGGGTTATATTATTTAATTGGAGTGAAATATTAAGTGGTAGCAGCATTTCCCTCCTTTCTCTTGAACTTTTTCCTCAAGTAAACAAACAGAAGAGAGGCTTAGTGTCTGCAGACTTTAATAATAGACGTTTGGGTCAGACAGGGCTCATGTCTGCAGAGGAAGTCCCTCGAGGAGGCAGGAAGTAAAGGACCTTCCCCAAAGAGCTGTAATCTAGAAATAATCTGAGAGTTTCAACTGTGACCAAGAGACTGTAGGGTCATGAATTAGACGGCAAACATATTTTAATTTATATGGATGAAATATGCACTTAAGGGCTACGGCAAACATAGAATTCGACAAGTGACATACTGTGACAGAGTGAACAGAACTGAGTTTTGGCTGTTGGTGTAAAACTCGTGTTCTGCTTTGATTAGGGGAAGAAAATAAGTAACAAAAATAACAATAATTAATAAAAAAGATAAACTTTTAGATATTAGGACAAAGATCCTCAAGCAGTAATGCATTAAACACAGGACACTTCCAGAGGACATTGTGAATATACAAATAACTGGGACGCTGTGTCTAATATCTAAAAACATTTTCTTTACCTTTTTTTAATAAGTACTCTACTGCTGCCAATAAGAAACAGATGAAGAGACCAGCAGGGGGCAGCAGAGCGCACTTTTATTATGCTCTTTTGAATGGAAAAGGATGAAAAAAAAGCTGTTTATGTTTTTGTATGATGCCATTTTTCAGCAAAATGAAAAATGTCTGTGAGGAATCAGCGGAAACAGAGCTGTACACCATTTTTGGATAAATAAATGAGAGCAGACTGGATGTAGAGGGCTTGTTGTTGATTGGTCAGTGCTTCCTGGAGTGGGCGGGGCTTTGTGAGAAAGGTTTGTGGAACCAAGCGTTTTGAGAGGCTTGAGAAACTCAGCGCTAGAGAATACAGGATTACTTAATGAAACTAAACACAACTCCAGGTCTGTTTTTGATGAGGGAACGAAATAAATTTTAGATGCCACAGTAAGTTTAGCCTGCGTTTTGCCTTGATAAACGTCATGTCATGTATTGTCACTTTTTATCTGTAACTCGGAGCAGCAGGCAGGTCGCTCCGTGAGCTGCTGCTGAGCTGAGGAAGGACTGACTGCATGGAAAGTAGTTTACAAATGAAACAGCTCTGGAAAAGTCCAGCCTCACTGTGTAATGTATATCATGGCCAATATTAGTTAGTCTTTATTTGTTTCGAGCAACTGAAGACAAATATACAGTACATACAGAATCATAAATACACTGAAAACTGTTTCTTTTAAGGCTCGAAAAGGAGTGGGAGGAAGAAAACTTATTTAATCCCACCCCTATATTACATAGAACAAATCAAAACAACTTATTTTTAGCTTCCTGCTCGTACAAGAATAATAACAAAACATATTTACATTTCCAGAAATATAAATAACAAAAAATAGGGCATTTCAGGCAAGTCAATTTTAAATAATAGATAGCTGCATAGATTGCAGGACACAAGTACTAACAGTGATAAGACACAAATGTTAGAAAAGGTAAGGAAACATATTTACCAGCAATGGTAAGGACACAGACACCAATATGGCTACGGGATTATGTAAATAGCTTTTTTTTTTCCATTATACACGCCATTTGCAATGTATGTAAGTAAAAATGCAAAATAATGCCATTTAAAGCATAGCTGTTCTGTTGTTACTTTAGTTCTGTTGATATAGTTGTATAAATCAGGCTTCTGGAGACTGAGCAAAGGATATGTCGTGTTTCTTTAAGACTCATGGATCTGACCCTAAAGAAGTATTTTTACTGGACATTTATGAGTGTTTTCCAGCTTTCCCAACATCTGGAACCTCTCCCCTCATATGTACAAAATGCACCCACAAATGTTATTGTAAGGCAAGGCCGTGTGTAATGTAAGGACACCAAACATGAACATGTGTTGTTGTTGTTTCCCAGCCTCACAAGTTACATAAGCGCACAGAAACAAACATGCCCCACACACAGGTAAATGAATAAATTACTAATGAATCCAAAGGTGAATGTTGTAGCGTTCATGTGATCCTCAGTGGAAACTCAAAACGCACATAAACATCTGCTCAAGTCAGAAAAAGTACTCGGGACCTCGGATCAAAATCTGCATAAGACTTTGCCACTGCGACGTCATCTGTTTTATAAATGGTCAGTGGTAACATTTATACAGCGATTTTCTACCTCCACAGGCGCTCACATAGCTTTACATCAAGGAACCATTCACCCATTCACACTCAAAATTACTCACACATTTACACACCGATGTACAAAACAATGTAGACAAGGTGGCTGAAGTGTCCAGAGTAAAAGTACAGTTAAAGGAGCAAACATTCTCTCAAGTAAAAGTATCTCATAAGTAAAAGTATAAAAGGACTTACTTTCAAATGTACTTGTTAGTAAAACAGTAAAAGTATTTCTCACAGACTCAGCTCGTGAATGTGTTAACTGTGAGGGATTTTGCTGATTCCACATGAAATGAACAAACTGGGACTGAATCTGTCGCTGAGCTCTTCTGTCTTTATTATTCTGATGTTTCTAAAGCAGTACTACTTTACTGCATCTGTTATATTTAAGTACTGTGTGTCTACAATGAGGGCACAACAAACAATAAATACTCTAAATACTTTGTACTTCAAACCAACTCAGAAATGTAGTGGAGTAAAAAGTGCAGATACTTGCTCTAACATGTAGTGAAGTAAAAATAAAAGTACCCCTTAAGTGCAGATACATGAACATTGTATTTAAGTAAAGTAAAAAAAAAGTACTTTTACTTTGTTACATTCCATTACTGGCAACAGCTGTATACAACCGAGGGATTTGAACCACCAACCTTCTGGATATTGGACAAATGGCTCAGGAGAAAAGTAGCTGTTTAATTATTTTGTGTTTTATACATCAGCTCTTTGACTAAACATTGCTAATAATAAACTATATCACTAAAGGTATTAGTTTTTGTAAATATAGTGTATGAGTTTACCATTCACTGTCGCTTTATAGTAGCTCTTTAGCTCAAGATGTATTTGCTGAATTTATTAATGTTCAGCTTTTCAGTTGCAATAATTCAACTAAACTCTATTCACTTTTATTTATATAGAATCACAATTACAGTCGCCTCAAAGGGCTTCACAAACATAAACACATAATCAGACGATACACATAAACACAAACAATAAACACACTAAACTAACCAGACCGAGGACATCGCTGTTTTTAGACCCTACTTCTCTTAAGGAAAAACTCCTAAAAAAAACCAGCTGTGGGGAAAAAAAGATGAAACAGGGATAATATTGCTTAAAGTTACACTGTGTAAGATTCCCGGTCTTGCGCCTCTAGAGGCCACAGGTGCCACTGCACCATCGCAAAACGTAAACACTAGGGCCCCTCCTCCTTCTGAAACTGTGCGAGCGTGCGTCTATTTCCATCATTGTTTCAACTTTAGTTGACCTGCTGCTACCTTTGGAAGTTTGGACTGGATCTTCTATAGAGTTAGCGCTAGCGTTAGCTTATCAACAAATATCGTGCAATGGTCGCAGTAAAAACAACTAATAACTGTATGAAAAAGCACGTTCTAAAGAAAAAATAAAGAGGCTAATTTACCTGCCCAACAATAAAGAAGCAAAAACGTGATCTGATTTGCAGCCTTCTCTGTCTCTCATCTGACGCCAGCGAGCAAAAGTCTGTCCGATGTTGACTCTTGTCTGCGATCTGGTGCGGTCCCTTTCACATTTTCGTTTTCTTGCCTCGTCCGACATTGTCTTCATCTTCTTGTGTCCTTCGGCCCTGACGAACTGGCGAAAATAACAACGCTAAAAGTAGCTTCATGGTTATACTGCACCTCAGGTATAAGAGCTGAAGGGAATGCTGTAAAGCAAGTTGTTCCCTGTCACGTGACTCTTCCTCAACAGCGGAGCGCTCCCGGCCAAGTTGCGAGGGCAGTTTCTCAGTACAGAAGCCCCGCTCGGAGCAACAGATCGCGCCTCAGGCCTTATAATCGCTCAAAAAATCACAAAAACAAGTCAGTATGCCCCACATATTTAGGAGAAAAGTTACACAGTGTAACTTTAATTAAAAGCTAATTAATGACATTATTGACCTAAAATCAGTGGTGAACAAAGTACTCAAAAGCTGTACTCAAGTGAAAAAAAAAAAATTACTTAAGTAGAAGGAAAAGTACCCAAAAAAGTATTGCGTATAAAATTAACGTTTAAATGTTTTGCAAATTCTTCTTCTTGTTTGAACCTTCTTATCACAAGTCAGATGAGCTGCCCAGCTACACCACAGACAACAAAACTACTTTTAACTCCTCAGACAATTAAAAGTTTTACTTAAGTCAAAATAAAAATAAAAGTATGTTCTACAAAAGGTACTGAGGACGTAAATTACTGGAGTAAAGGTATCTAGTTAAGTCCACCACTGCCTATACTTCTGTTTTTAAGTGTATGTCTGATCAGTTTGAACGATAGCTTTCTCAGAGAACAGAACTCATTTATGCAACTTGTGTGCATTTGCGTCCTTTTTTGGCCGGATGGAGGGAATCTGGAAATGTCACAATGTAGTAATAAATGAGGTATTTAGGAGTTGAGGCTTTGAGGACGTCAATATAGAGGCCCCCTTAAATTTCCAAAAATCCCACACGGGCCCCCAACTATAGAGCTTCCCTCTATTTACAAAACTATGTCAAAATGTTAATGTAATATTTTAAAACAAGTATATAACTGTAATCAATTTCAAATTAGATTTTTTTTTCTATGTACTTCATGTTTTTAGATAATTATTTTTTACATTGCCTAATTGTATTTTTATTGTTTTATTGTATTTTATTGCCACTGCTTTTAAATGTGTCTTTTTATCTCATTGTTTTTAACTCTTATTTCTCTTTTATTGTATTTTGTATGCACTGTGGGTTGTGTTGTTGACGCCTCTTGGCCAGGACTCCCTTGAAAAAGAGATCTTTGAAACTCAATGGGACTTTCCTGGTTAAAGAATGGTTAAATAAAATAAAAAAATATGGTTATGGACCAAAACTGTGTGTCTCAAATAAAGCATGAATTGAAACTGAAATTGAATTGAAATATAGACAACCTCTGGGGGCCCCCCTGCAGTACCTTTGCGGGATACTCCCCACTTTGGGAACCATTGATATAGAGTATTGAGAGTCACCCAAGCTGGACATAAAACTATCTGCGTCCACCTGGTTCATTTATTTATTTATTTATTTTATTTATTTATTTATTTAAACGGGACAATGCATGTTAATGAACAGACAGCATATAGCATGAATGTAAACATACCGGATTCTAGCAAGAATGCTAATTTCCATCCGTTGTCCCAAGGGTTGAGGGAAATAGGAGAATACAGCACATTGATCTATTATATACTATAAAAGTATCTAAAACCCCTTTTAGTATATACATCTTGACCACCCATTATTACCAATAGTGTACCAGCACCCGCTTCATCTATACAGATTATGTGGCCACACAGAAGTTAAATTCAATATATTACATTACATACATTATATACACACATTCTAGTATATATACACCTGCACTACATTATATACACAAGTTAAATTCAATATACTCCATTACATACATTATATACACACCCCTGCACTACATTATATACACACCTTCTAATATATATATATATATATACACCTGCCCACCCATTATTACCCTGTTCATCTCAAACAAACCTAGTGATCTCTGAGGAAGCAGGTCGCTAATGACATACACAAGTCAACAAAATCCTAAAAACATCAGTAACAATGGTGACAAGCAGATGAGGGTGCACTCGTGTCCAGCCACTGCTCTGTTCTTATCCAGCAGAGGAGGGAAAGGACAGAGGAGCAGGCACCACCACTTCCTCTGAGGGCCCTCGAGATTCTGATTCCTGGCACCGCTCCAGACTGAAACCCACACCTCTGACCCTTTTTTCCCCAACACCACTTTGCCACTTTTCCGAACTCATTACAGACCGACAAAGTGGAAAATCCCAGAGGAAAAAATAGGAAGGCCCTACTGCGATCCAGCCCTTGTACACTCACACAGGGCCCCATGAGGCACATGCAGTTAGGAACTTTTATTACGTATAGAAACTTTACAGAAAACGTAAAAAAATGCTGGGAGCCCTTTCCCCCCAAAAAAGTATAGCTTCCCCAATGCTGCAGTAGTGACTTTTTCTCTCTTTCTCCCATGTTATAATGTTGTTCTCCCTTCATAAACACACTGGAGTTATGTTTTCTTTTATTCACGCCTGCTTGAATAATTCTGTATTCTCTGGCGCTGAGTTTCTGAGGCCTCAAAACGCTCCATTCCACTCCAGGAAGCACTGACCAATCAACAAGCTTCCTACATCCAGATTCCTCACAGACATTTTCCATTTTGAAGTAAAATGGCTTCATACAAAAAGTTAAGAAAATGAAAAGCGCTTTTTTTTTTTTTACATGTTCTGTTCAAAAGAGCGTAATGGAGCTGCACTCTGCTGCCCCCTGCTGGTCTCTTCACCTGTTTCTGTATGGCAGTAGTAAAGGAATTATTAGAATCCCTTCCTTTTAGCCACATCGTGTTTGTAAAGGCTGTAAATCGTGTAGTGCTGTTCCAGAGGTGACCAAGATCGGTTTAAAAAGATAAATACACTAACTAATATAAACAATATTTACAGAAACTCCATAAAGCAATAATCAAACATGCAAATATTAAGTTCCTGTGTGGAGCTGCAGAACATCCTAACTTTATTCAAAGCAGGCGGCTTGAGCAGATAAGAGCTCAGTTTCAGGATCACACGTTTACTGGATATGAACTGTTTATCTCAGGTAAGGTGGCGGACATATTTCTTATTAATATATTCCAAGACTAGGATTTGTGTTCTTATTAGGACAACTTTAATAAAATACTTGATTAATGGTTATACATAGATATTAAACATGTGCTGAGAGTTTTTTTCTGACCTAGACAGAGCAGTGAAAGCCACAGAGAAAGTAAGGAAGGTGTTGTGATTTTGATTAAAAAGAAAACATCTTTGAGTGTGTATGCTTTATCCAAACACTCTTAAGTATTTGTAACTTACAGTGAAGCCCAAATTATTCGTATCTTCTGGCAAATTCTGACTTAAAGTTACTTTTATTGTAAATGTAAATACATTTTTTCAGCTTGAAAGAAAGTTATGCTTTATTATTATTATAGTATTTTTTGTTTTTTATGTGGTAATAGGTTCATTGTGTAAAAATTACTTGATGTAATAATTCACTGCATTGTTGTCTGAGACTGGCCACTCCCTATCTAAGATGGCTTCCTAGCACTTTTTGAATGTTTGCCTGATGAAGGCTCAGTGCCGAAACGTTGTCAGGACCTCACCTGTAAATAAATCTCACCTTTGCAAGTTCGACAGTGTGCGGGATTTATCTCTTCCTTTATTGTAAATGTAAATAAAAGCTGAGAATTTTTTTTTTTTTTTCCATAATGATACCTCTTACATACATCAGTTTTGATCTTTTGGGAGAAGCCTGTGTCATTTCTAGTCAAAAAAAACCAAAACAAAACAAAAAAACTTGCTGGTTGAATAAAAGTAAATTTAAGTCAGAATTTGCCAGAAGTATGAATAATTTCGGGCTTCACTGTAGTTTGATTCAAATTTGTTTTTGTTTTTTTGTAGTTTTTATCACCAACTTTGACCTAGAACTATTAAACAGCTCAAGGTTTTCACAATTTTTTAATTTCCTTTTCTTGTTAGACCACCAGATATTGACATATTTCCCCTTTCCAGACATTTTAACAAGGTCCAAGGTTACATCTCCAGACAAAAAGTTGAGCAAAGTCATATCAAACTAAATCTGTGACAAACAAATCATAATTTTTAGGTGAAATTGACAGGAGCTTCCAAATTCACCTCCTACTCCTTTGAAAGCTCATCAAGGTGCCCCAACTCCAAATCTGACAAAACCTATACATCAACTTTCTGTAATTTTAATATACTATTTTTATATATATTTATCTCTATCTTTGTGTCCTTAATAAATATTGAATGAATGAATCACTCAAACACCCCATATCCAATTATTTATAGTTTAATCAAATAAATAATTGGCAAAAATATCAAAATAAGACTTTGTTGCAGCCCTCGTTCTTAGTATGAGCATTTATTTACAATCAACTTTTAACAGGAATGTGTGTTACTGATGCTGTCAAAAATCCTTCTTTTCACAAGGTAAACTGCTCATTTCGGTGAATTTTTTTATGCCAAGGTGAGATATGAAATTATAAAGTAAAAGATTGAAAGTTTAGCAGGTTAAGACTTCACTTTTGGAAACTGTTCTGGGACTGTTACAGATGTTCCCACTGCAGCATTAAAAAGGGATGAAAACAAGCCCAGTTCCAAAAAGGTCAGGGCATCATAAAAGTAAATAACACTGTATTTAATTGCAATTATTATTTGGATTAAATGGTCTTAACTTTTTTAAATATTGGAGTTATAATAAGACCTGACTGGATACAGGCACTTTGCATAACTATCAGTTCTGTGGTTTGTGCCATGGATTACAAAACCAACATGGAAAACTGTAACAGGCTGAGCAAGAACTGGACACAGCTGATCCCAAAATGAGTTGAGCTGAGGCTGGAGTTGAGCTGAAGAAGCAAACAGATAAACTAAATACAAGGATCCAAAATGTTTACTTGTTATGCTGTTTATTTTTTATCACAGCTGTTAGAGTTTACTTTTTTTCCACATCTTTTGTATATCTCCAGGTCCTTGTTTTTTCGAAGTATTCCTTGTCATTACTAAAGTCTGCAGCTCTCTACACAAATCCACAATCAGATGACTCAGGTCTGGACTTCATCCTGTTCCAAACATTTTTTTAACCACTTTGGGTGCAGTATGTTTTGGCTCTTTCTTCAGCTTGGCTCTCCCTCTGATTGATAAGACTCCAGATGTTATATATCAGCAAAAACATGTGTGACGACAAAAAGAACAGTCAAGTTGTTGTTAGCATTAGCATTTTCAGTCTGTAAATTGTACATAGTGTCACTAAAAAAAATTTAGACAGATAGATAGATAGATAGATAGATAGATAGATAGATAGATTATGAGCTCCATAAGGTTTCTTCTTTTTTCCCGTAGCTGGTTTTTTTTAGGAGTTTTTCCTTACCGAGAAGGAGGGAGTGTCCTGGGTCTGTTTAGTTTAGTGTAGTTATTGTTTGTGCTGATTGTATGTTTATGTTTGATCAACTGTTGTGAAGCCCTTTGACGCGACTTTTGTTGTGATATTGGGCTGTACAAATAAATCTGAATTGATTGGATAGATAGGTAGATAGATAGATAGATAGATAGATAGATAGATAGATAGATAGATAGATAGATAGATAGATAGATAGATAGATAGATAGATAGATAGATAGATAGGGTTAGGGTTAGCATACAACAAAACAGTGTAAAAATGATTCATACATAATTAAAAATACATTTGCAATAAATAGTTAAACAAACACACTTTCTGATCAACTTATCAAACCTGCTCCTGTCCCTCACAGTCACACTGCTCCAGACAGTTCCAAAGAAAATAGCACTGGCCACCACTGACTGGTAAAAAACATGTAGCATCTCACTACAGGCATTAAAAGATTTCAGTCTTCTGAGAAAGAAAAGTTTGCTCTACACTTCTCTTGTGTGTACCCCCAGTCCATTTTGTTACCCACATGGACTCCCAGATATTTAAACGTCTGCACAATCTCCAGGCAGAGGTGCATGTTTCTCGGATGTATTTAAATTAGACAGTTGTTCTTACTCCAGGCTGTGACAGCACTGATGTCCCTCCCTGTGCTCCACCTCATCCTCCCCACAAGCTGCTGTATCATCAGAGAACTTCTGAATGTGACAAGAGGCAGATTTGTATGAAAAGTCTGCAGTAAACCTGGGTGTTTATATTGATAGCAGTCTCACATGGCAGATTCATGTGGACAACTTGTGTTCCAGAAAACAGCAACGCCTGTATTTTCTGAGAAGATTGCGGCTTTTTGGTGTCAACAGCAAAATTATGCTTCTGTTTTACAGAGCCATTTTTGGAAAGCGTTTTCCGCTATGGTATCCAGGTGTGGTATGGGAACCTGGGAATCAAACTTAATGAAAACTGCACTAAAGACTGTAGGAGTAGCAAAGGAGAACCACCAAGTTTATGCTTCACCCTCTCTTTATGAGAAGTCTTTGAATAGAGAGGCTCAGTAAAATTGTAACTGACCCGACTACATGTCCTGAATGCTGAAGTTGAGATGCTGCCATCAGGTCGTAGGTTCAGGCTGCACAAGTGTAGATTTAACAGATACAATATTTTTTTATTCCAGCATCTGTTCGATTTGTTAATGGAAATTTTATCTCATTTCAAAATAGCACTCTTATATAGTTTTATATTGTCTCTTGCTTTTATATGTGTATTTTATTATTTTATTTTTATTGATACTGTTTCTGATGTGTCCTTGAATCCATGTTGTGTGTATGTTGTGTGTATGTTGTGTGTATGTTGTTGTTGTGTAAGATGCAGCACCAAGAAAAATTTCCCCTATGAGGGAGAATAAAGTATACCTTACCTTACCTTACCTTAAACAAAGTGAAGATCTGTTAGTCCAGGACTTACTATAATGAATTAGGTGATGTAATTGTCCCTGGAGAGAAATTAGTTCTCTGCCTTTGGTCCATCCTTCAGTGCCAGACACAGGGAGAACATGCAAAACTCCACACAGAACGGCCCCTGGACCAGGAATCAAACCCTTTCTGCTGCGAGGCCACAGTGCTAACCACTTTGCCGTCTTTCCTACTAAACTTACCTTTGTCTTTCAATTCACAGGTGTTTCATGTACATTATTTTATTCTTTACCAGCACTCTGGTGATATTAAACAACCAGATGGCCCAGTATGGCCGAGGGCGTTCTGACGACTGCCAACGTGCTCTTGAACCTCACTGGGAAATCTGACAACCAACTCCAGCACTTCAGCTTCGGTTAATGTGGCCAAGGTTATCAGCTGGCTCACCTTTATCATCGGCCTGCCCGCTATAGGAGTGGCTATTTACACTCTCAAGAACCTGTCCAAAGGTCAGTGCAGCTCTGGAACCACAGCCAAGAACTGGACTCAAGTAAAAGTATTGTTACTTTAAAACAAAGTTACTGAAGTAGAAGTAAAAAGTACTCATCCACATCATTACTTTTGATGTAAAAACGACTCAAGTACTAAGTAACTGTTGGAGTAACGTTTGATTTCTGTTTCAGTTTGAATGTAGTCAGACAAAACATAAAATAATGAGACAGTTCTGCTGTTTACAAACAATAAACAAAGCAAAACAATAATAAAAATAAAGTTCATCTTTATAACAAAGCAAAGTGCAGCACAAGAAACACACATTTGTAAATCTTCTCACTTTTTCACAACATGAAGCTTTTGAAAGCAACACAGAGGTAACGTACAGACGCGGGGAGACTGTACTCACATAAGAGTACTCTTACTTCAAAATAATATTACCCAAGTAGAATACAATTTATTTTAAAAAGTTAAATTTGTACAAGGAAAATCCAGATTAGTTAATATTACTTGAATTCAGATGATTTATCTTGATTTGAGTGATTTTTTCTACAGTATTTTAGATTTATTTAGTTATTAGGGAACATTATTTGACTTCATCTCAAGCAAAATTATCTGCCAGTGGAGTAAGATTTGCAATTTTCTTCACTGCAGGGCTTAATTTGAGGGGGAACAAAAGGGAACATGTACCCCCATCTCCCAAATTGCCACCAGGACCCCACACTTTTATGTCTTACTTAGACCTGGGTTAGACCTGATGATAATAGTCCTGGTTTACTCTCAGTTTAGTCAAATCCAACCCTATATTCTCTTTATTTCTCCAGGTGACCGTAAAGTGCCCCCCCACGTGATGCTGCTGCTGGTCTCCGACATCGTCAGCTTCCTGGGACGTCCCGCTGTGGGCCAGACCTCCTCTGCGACGTCCCTCTCCCGTCCTCTCCTCCAACGCCACCGACTTCCTCTTCTACTTCGGGGTGGTCTCCAACGTCAGCCTCATGCTCTTCATCGCCCAGGAGCGCCACCTTTTGGTCGCCTACCCGCAGTGCGTCGCCTCCTGCAGCGCCGCCAAGGCCTCCCGCACCATGGCCATGATCAAGTGGGCCGTCCCGTTTGGGGTTTTGGCCCTAGCCATTCTGCAATACAATCTATGGTTTGCTATTGCCCTCCTCGCACCGTTCCCCCTTCTGCTCTTCTTCGCGTTGGATTCCTGCAGAGCGCTGGTGTGTTCCCGTTCCAACCGTCCCACGCCGGATCGGAAGAGGGCCGTGTATGGGATAGGCGCCATTTGGGCCAACTACAGCCTCCTTTATCTGCCGTTTATCCTCAGCTTGTTACTGGAGGCCCTGGCGTTCAAAGAGGCGGTGGAGTATCTCGGGCTGGTGTCCCACTTGCTGCTGTACCTCGGCCCGTTAGTGGACCCCTTCCTCTACATTTTCATGACCCAGGGGCCCAAGGAGGTGCTTAAGGCGCTGCCCTGCTGTAAAAAGAGCCAAACTGAGCACACAGAGGACACAGTGGAGACTGTCGCACGAACTGTCGACACAAGACTTTGACAAAAAGACAGTTCTGCTTCTCTGTGGACCTTAGCTCAAACTAAGCTGTCTTCATGTGGTTCACTCTAATTTTGATTGGGATTTTTTTTCTTTGTCTTGTTTCCATTTTAAAGTTACACTGTGTAAGATTCCCGGTCTTGCGCCTCTAGAGGCCACAGGTGCCACTGCACCGTCGCAAAACGTAAACACTAGGGCCCCTCCTCCTTCTGAAACTGTGCGAGCGTGCATCTATTTCCATCATTGTTTCAACTTTAGTTGACCTGCTGCTACCTTTGGAAGCTCACAAGAAAATAAAAAGGAGATTTCCAAAAAGTAAATCGTGTCATAAAAATACGATGGCCTACTATCAGGTACAGTTATTCTTTCATGTCCTTTAGCCTTTTACTATTTATTTTGACTTATCACAGTAAAGTTTAGCTAAGACGTTACATCAAACTAACAATGGGACTAGAGAGTGCATTCATATTTACTGTATAAACTTCTGTAACCACTTGTGTGGCCGCAGATTGGATCTTCTATAGAGTTAGCGCTAGCGTTAGCTTATCGCGCAATGGTCGCATTAAAACAACTAATAACTGTATGAAAAAGCACGCTCTAAAGAAAAAATAAAGAGGCTAATTTACCTGCCCAACAATAAAGAAGCAAAAACGTGATCTGATTTGCAGCCTTCTCTGTCTCTCATCTGACGCCAGCGAGCAAAAGTCTGTCCGATGTTGACTCTTGTCTGTGATCTGGTGCGGTCCCTTTCACATTTTCTTTTTCTTGCCTCGTCCGACATTGTCTTCATCTTCTTGTGTCCTTCGGCCCTGACGAACTGGCGAAAATAACAACGCTAAAAGTAGCTTCCTGGTTATACTGCGCCTCAAGTCGTTCCCTGTCACGTGACTCTTCCTCAACAGCGGAGCGCTCCCGGCCAAGTTGCGAGGGCGGTTTCTCAGTACAGAAGCCCCGCTCGGAGCAACAGATCGTGCCTCAGGCCTTATAATCGCTCAAAAAATCACAAAAACAAGTCAGTATGCCCCACATATTTAGGAGAAAAGTTACACAGTGTAACTTTAACAACAGTAAAGTCCTGTTGACGTGCATTAACTTGAGCTTGACATGTGTTGAAATAATGAAGTGACTGTCCAAATTTACAAACATTGTTGTTGTTGTTGTTTAATATGGATGGGTTGTTAGTATACCAGATTCCACAAGTATATAATCCACACATTAATAATCCACAGTTAGAAACAGAAACACAGTCAAAAACGGTGGTTAGCTTCCACATCTTCCAAACGAACAAAGGGCTACCTCACCTGCCGTTTAAAAACACAAGGCTCCACCCAACATGATTTTTATGCAACAATATCTAAAAATAAAAGATGCAATTTCTAACTTAAAATGTATTTGTTGGAAACCACACATAGAATATATTAAACATAAGGTATCAAAATCTATTGCCATATTGTACAAAACAAGAGACTTTATAAATAAAAAAGGTTTGTATATGATATATTGCTCTTTGGTTGTGCCCTATTTGTCATATTGTGCAGAGATATGGGGGAATGCAGGTAAAACAAGTATAGATATGTTAGTTAAATTACAAAAAAAGGCTATTAGAATAATTAATAAAGTGGGGTATTGCGAACCAACTAATAACTTATTTATTCAGTCTAAAACTTTAAAATGAAGGGATATTGTATATATTAAAATATTATAGATCCTTTATAGAGTTAAAAATGATACTCTTCCGATTTGCATACAAGGACTCTTTAAATTAAGAGTAGGTCATTATAATTTAAGAGGTTTATTTATGTTTGAATGTGCTAAAGTAAGAACTAATGTGAAATTAAAATGTGTTTCAGTTCTAGGAGTGAAATTATGGAATGGATTAAATGATGAGTTCAAGCAGTGTACTTCCCTGGCAAGGTTTAAAACATGTTTAAAGTATAAAATCCTTAATGGCTATTGTCTAAATGTTGAGTAAAACTGAGTGATAATGTTTTTTTGTTTGTTTGTTTTTGTTGTTGCTGTTTGTTTCTATAATTGTTATTAATGTTTAGCAGGTTTAATCTTGTATACTGTGTATTTCAGGAACATAGTGACTTAGCAGATTATATTTACATGGTTTGAACAGGAGAGGCTAAAATAAGCATTTGCTTCAGCCTATTCCTTTTTTGGTTATTTATGTATTTATTTCATTTTGGATTTGTGATAAATTGAAGTGATATATGTGACCAAAATAAACCAATCTATCTATCTATCTATCTATCTATCTATCTATCTATCTATCTATCTATCTATCTATCTATCTATCTATCTATTTCATATCAAATAAATGACAAGTAATAATTGAGCTATTTTACTCAAATTAAATTCAAAACATAATTTAAAGAAACAAACTCAAATTGTCCTACACAAGCCACATTCAAACAAACCCATTTTCTGCAACTGGCTTCTGGCTTCTGTTGTCCCCATTCAGAAATAAGTACAGAGGTGCTCATAATACAGTGCTAACCTTGTGTTTTATGATAAAACTGGCCATGTTTGTTTGGGTCAGCGGTGCCCTCTGCCTGTGATTGTTTTTTTTTGGTTTTTTTTTGTTTTTTGTTATTAACTTATATATTTACACATAAATAACCAAAATAAATAACAATACAAGCAGCTATGACAATAAAGCAATAATGACTAACAAAACAAAAACGACAAAGGGGTAAACCATACAAATCATATGCTTAAATGCTTAGAGAGGTTTTTTTGTTTTTGTTTTGTTTTTTACATTTTTCTGTTGGATTGAACATCTTGTCCCATCAAAAAGCAATATTAAAAAAGCACAACAGGTCCCCTTTAAAAAGGTCCATATATCTCTTGGAGAATGTTATTGCTTTTTATTTTCCATTTTGTTTATGAGTGATATGTATCTGTCCATCTCAATTATGAATTCTTGTATGCGTGGCGTTTTCCTTGCCCATTTACATTTATGAATATAATATTTTGCATGGATAATAAACTGATTAAGGATATATTTAATATTTTGATGAATAGTTTTGCTGTATCCAAACATAACATCTTTTTTTTATTTCAATTTTATTTGATAGAGCACGATTAAAAATTTGTTCTATTTCGCACCAAAGATAGCGCGAATCTACACAATCAAAAAACAGAGGGCAAATTGTTTCGATGGTGGAATTGCAAAAAGTACAAAGTGGGTCAATATCCTTATTGAATTTATTTAAAAAACCTCTACACAGATATATTCTATGCATTATTTTGAATGAAACTTCCCGCAGTTTATTACCTATGCAATATTTGTAATTTAACATAAAAGATGTCTTCCAATTTATCTGATCAAACATGACATCCCAACGATATTTGGCTATGACTGGTGTCCTTTGAGAGACGCCTGTGATTGTTTTGCCACATGAAATTTAAGAAAAGGGATACCAGATTAATTTTTATAGAATAGGAAAACAGATTTGTCTTGCGGGCCAGGCTAGTAGGGCTGTGCAATAATCAAATTTTAATCATGATTTTGGCTCCCAGTGATTACAAAAACAATATAACAGGGAAAAAAGGATTAATTAAATTGGACTCTGAATGACGCTGACGCTTGCTCTGCAGCAAAGCTCCTCATTTGACCCACAATGGCATTTAAAAACACGGCAGGAGAAAAGAGCAGCAGCGGATTTATTTTCTTATTCACCGCTGTTTAGGAGTAAAAGTAAGAGTTGAAAGTGAATGTGCATCCTTGTGTTGTGAAAGACGAACTTTACAGTGCTGTCAAAGCTACACGAGCTCTCGTCTGCATCCAAAACATCGTCTAAAGTCTAAAGCGTTGTCACAGATTCTGTTCTGTGAGCGGCTGGATTCTTTGCTCGCTTGTATTTTCAAACTAACCCATCCAGACACATAAAATAAACCTGATTATAATGTTCTCCGTAAACGAGCAGCCCTGCATGTGGAGCCTTGTTCTCCCTGTGTGAGTGGTTTTTCCTCTGGATTCTCTGCAGTTTTCCCCATCAACCTAAAAACAACAACATTTTGAAGAGGTTTTAATAAAAAAATGTGAAGAAAAACTTGTTAAAAGTGGCTTAGTCTTCTTCATGTTTTGTTGACATGTTACAGTTTTCCTAATTTGCTTTTCCCCGTTTAGTGAACCTCAGATTTTTCTCTTCAAACTCTGATGACAACAGGGTTCTCTGGTCTCATTATGTCACAAACTCTTTCTCAAAACATCTCACTACAGTTCTCAAACAAAAACACAGTCTCACTGGATTCATCGTTTCCTCCAAAGAAAAACACACTGTTTACACTGGATTTCAATATTCAGCAGAACATGAACTCACGAGGAAAAATGAAAAAGTCAGTGATCAGCTTTCGTCTACAAACAAAACAGGACATTATACATGTGTCAGAGCTGCAGACAGGGGGCAGAATGAGATGAAAGTTTGTAACCAGGGCATGAAAATCAAATACCATTGTGTGGCTAGAACACACTGTAAAAAAAAATCTGTAAATTTTACAGTAAAAAATTGGCAGCTGTGGTTGCCAGAATTCTACCGTAAAAACTACAAGAGGCCTGTATTTCATTTTACAGTATAATATTATCACAAATGTTGTTTTTACAGTTTTTGACTTGAGTTTTTATTATTATTTACTGCAAAATAAAGTTATTATCTTTCAAAAAATAGGTTAATGTATATTTTAGTTTGTGACTTAACTTTTAATCAACATTTACTGTAAAATTTAAAGTTATTATCTTTTGAAAAGGTGTTAAACTGTAATAAACACAGGACTCAATTATTTTAACAGTGCTATACTGTATACATTACAAAAAATAAAACAAAAAAATACAATTTTGCCTTATTTTTAATATTACAGTTAATTACCGTAACCAAAACAGTATTTTACCGATATATCAACTACGGTCTTTTACTGTTGAGATTTTACAGATTTTTACCATGAAATCTACAGATATTTTTTACAGTGCAGTGAATGACTGTAATGATTGTACAAGAGTGTGACGGTGAATAAGGGACAAGATTAAAGTCACTCTATGACCATGAAGTTGGACAACTGCAGAGAAAAGTGTATCTATATAAATATAATCACACGTATTTTATTAAGAGCAGAAGAATTTTTACTCTGTGTGAAATTAAAGGTCCTCTATTCTGCTATCTCAACTTTTTTTTGAGCCTTTAACCATGTAATAATGTTGTTTGTGCTTCAATGACAGACTTAGTCAACTCATTCAAATTTATTTTCCCACTCATAGATATAACACAAGGGGAAAAGAACTCCTAAAAGGCAAAAAACGGAAACTGAAATGCACAAGTTTCAGTGTCACAGATTTGGAATGAGATTGACCCCATGATAAAAGAATCAACATCTCTGTCTATTTTCAAAAAAAGGTTAAAACAAAAATTGCTATTAAATTATGTAAAGTTCTAAACCCCATATGGCTGGTTCCCATCAAGTAAACTTATGTAAAAGCTGTATATGGGTTTAAATTGTAAACTATGAATTAGTATCTGATGTGTCAAAACTTAATCTAATGAACTATGAATTAATGTTTAGGATTTTTAGGACTGAGATAAATGTAGGTGTTAGATATTTGTTTATAATTGTATGTATGTTTATGAAATGTCTGGGCCCCTATTTATAAGCTCGGGAGCTTTTGGGGAGTCCCATTTTACAAAATATTTTATTGACAAATATGATTTGTGTCTTGTATATTTGCATATTTTGTAAATAAAAAATAAACTTTGAAACTTTGAAAAACAGACCTGGGCCATCCCCTTCTCCAGATCTGAAAACGCTCGGTCTCACGGCTCTGCGTAGACGCGACAAACCAGGAAGTGCTCCTGCGCCTTTCTAAAACTCATACATCGTTCTGATCATTTCAGCTTTAAACCGCCGTCACTACAAAGCAGTCAGCTCATTTATCTGTTAGCGTCATGTTGCTAATAGCCATGCTAATTAGCCTTTTTGTGCTCTGGCCATCCGTTTTCCATACAGATACATTATTTAGTTATAAAACCTGAAATATCAATGCAAAAGTGTCCAAAACTATTTCAAAAAGCCTGAAAAAAGCATAAGATGAAACCTTCAAGAGTTTTGCTGAGTATACAAAATGAAAGAATCCGTGCAATAGAAGATAATTAAACCTAAAGTCATTGTGTTTCTGTTATTTCATACTCTATTTACAATGAGGGCATAGCAAAAATAGTCATTTCAAACCAAAAATAAAAAGTACTTTGTAACTCATTAACGTATTAATGTAGTACAGAGTGAAAAGTAGCCTACCCTTTGTAAAATGTACTTAGATACAATAACAAAGTACATTTACCAGTTACTTTCTGCCTCTGGCTACTTGTGTCTCTTTGTGGCTTCAATCATCAAACCTCAGATGGAGAGGGAACTGACTTTAAAGTGACTAAAAGTCTGTAAACGTTCACATTATTCCCAAGGAAAAGGCAATTAAATAAATCAGTAACCATTAAACCAGACTCCTCTGAGCTGCTTCTTCTGCTGTCGTGCCTCCAGAGGTTGTCGGGAAAAGTATTAGAGTTTTGTGTGAAGTGTAGAGAGTAATAAGAAGCTCAGATCCGGGGCTTTAGACGATGATTTAACAGGAAATGAGCCTAAAGTCAGCTCTGGGAATGGACAGTCTCACTTGAATACTGATACACACTGAGTTATACCAGGAGTCAACCACCAGAGGGCAGTGTTACATAGAGAATAAAGGATTAGTGTCTCAGTCTGTGTGCAGTAGGTCATCCTCTACAACTGCTACTATTTAAGATACAGAAATTACAACTACTCCGCTGTCTTTTTACAAATTCTAGCCCTATAAAACCATTTGTATCATATTTCCAACTCGAGTTTCTGAGACCTCAACACGATCAATAAAACACCGTCCCGTAAAAGGCCAAGCTGCAGTGTGTCTCTTGATGTAAGAAGGGATGGCATCGATCATTTTCCAACTTGAGAAACCCGACAGAGATGCAAGCACTGCACCGGCTTCACTTCTCACATGTTTACTGTGATAAATGTAAGACGCACCTTTGCCTAAACAAGGACAGGAACTGGTTTTCTGCCTACCACCGAAAGAAATAAAAAGGGGCAAAAAGTTATAGAAAACAAAAAACAAGAAAAAAATGTTCTATATAGTCTAAATGTTATGGGTAAAATGTTTTTTTGTATCTAAAGTTAATATTGTCGTGAGCAAAAAGTTGCCAAAATCGCCCAATAAATCAAAAATTTGAATTTTCTGGCTATTTTTTGATGTGTCAGGCTTTACAGGGATTAATTTGACAAAGATGATTTTATTTGTTTTATTTTAACATCTAGATTTTGGACCATTGTGCTGTTTTGGTTCACATTTCTCAAGGCAACAATTTGAGGGTCACATGTTTGGCTCAAAGTTACCACAGTCCCAGTTTGGAGGAGCAAACAGGAGCAGTGGAGCGCAACAGAGCCCGCCCTGCTCTCGTGCTGGAAGTAAATTTCTCATTCATTTTTCCCATAGACATTTAAAAAAATGCATATGTTAAGAGTTTAAAACCTCAATGGGGGCTGATCCGCTCTGTGCTAACTCATGAGCATAGTGCAATTAATTAAGCAGGCAAAGCTACAAATGTATTAAGATATTTTTGGGATTAAAATTAATTGCACTTTTTTTGGATATTGAAATTTATTGACACCTGCGAGTCTGAGCGTTGCCGACCCGGTGTCATGGAAGTCTCGGATCTCACATCACAGTTAGCAAAACAACAAGCTAACAATGGCTCTATTTCTCCATTTTTCTCATGGCAGAAAAACTTTGTACAGATACAAGGAGGGGAAAATGAAAGTAAAGTCAAGCAAGTAAACATATAGGAGTTAACTGTACTTGTGAGTATTTATGATAGTGCTTTTACTCCAAACTGTAGGGGGAGCTCTATAGAGGAAGATGATGCAGAAACAGCTAAGAAACAAGCAGAGTTACTAAGTTCCGCTTTAAATCCAATAAAAATATTTTAAAAAATGAATAAAAATGTAATATGTTTTGCAGCTTTTCTTAGAAAGTGCATAGGTGTGTGATACATTATATGCTACAATCATAATAAAGTGTAGAGCAATCTAAATTCTGGTAGTGCTCTCCACTGTTGAGCAGTAACAAAGTATGTAAGTAACATTATTTTAGAAACCGACCATATGGATTTTTTTTTTTTTTAGGCCGATGCCGATACCAATATTAGGTAACAAAAAAATGCCGATATCCAATACATCGGCCGATACAGTTATACATTAGAAAAACATATTTTAAAGCATTTTTCTTCCTGAATATGGCTTTTACACCCCAGGCCACTTTATTAGACTAAACATCTTTTTAAAATGTTGTAGAAAGCTGCTTATTGTTCTTTATGCTGATTGTTATGTAGGTTGTAGTGGGCATTGGTGTGGGGAGTATTATTATGTATTTTATGTATTATATTTATTTATTTTTTTTAGCTTTAACTAAATTTGTTTAACTTAAATTTCATTCAAACTTGCCGTGCAAGGTAGAGCATGGGGAGAGCTACAAAGTGCATTTTGAATTTTTGTTCTATGAGGTTTTATGGCAGAGAAATTAGCAAAGTATTTGTATTGCCTTTTTGAGCTTTTCAGGCCATGATAAGGTGATTTGGGCTGTTTCCTATGAACTGCAGAGTAAGAGCCAAACTGTTTGTAAACACCAGGACGCCCTCTGCTGGACAAATACCAGATAGCTTATTCCAGCACACAGTAAAAATAGTAGCTGTTTATATCGGTAAGATATAAGAAATAATAATAAGATATAAGATCAGATCAGATTTCGTCCGATAACCCATAATTTTCTAATGGGCTGTATCGGCCGATATATCGGCCGATATATCGGCCGGGTTCTACATTATTTTAATGAATCAGCAGCTCTGTAGATACTGAATTAACAGTGGTTATTATAATGTTGCCTATGTATTTACAGTTTATGCTTCCCTAGTCATAAATCTAGGTTTTTGAGGCCCAAAGTTAGACGGAGTAGCTTTAATTAAAGTCATTAAGTCCTTCAGACTCAGACCCTCGTCAGCTGGAAACACAAGCCCAGAGTGAACACACCTGGTCCATTATCATCATTTAGATCATCACTGTGTAATCAGCTCAGATCTCACACACACACACACACACACACACACCACACACACACACACACACACACACACACACACACACACACACTGCAGGGTGACTTCATCAAAGGCTACACTGAAACATTTTATATTTTTGTTCAACTGTAACTTATGGTACAAACCCAAATAAAAAGAAAATAATGTATGGACACTGTGTAAAATGTAAATAAAAATAGATGAGACCAGCCATACCTCACTTCCTTGTCGCCAGAATGTTAACGCCCCCTTTTGGGTGAAAACATTAATAATAATAATAATAATAATAATAATAATAATAATAATAATAATTAGAGATTTTCATTGCTTGCTCACAAAGCAAAAGAAACCAAAGGAAGAGATTTGTGGCTTCAGGCGAGCCACAGAGAGAACAGGAAGGATAAAATGGCCAGCTAGACCCCAATTTATGTTTAATTACAGTATAATTACAGTACAATTACAGTACAAGGCGTGAGATGTACAAATTTAAAAGTGGCAAGTCACTCTGTTAATGTTCATATCGTAATCAATATTAACATAAATACCACATAAAACATTTATTTACCTTAACTTTAGTTAGTTTCAAGATATAAGATGGTGATGATTCGATGGTTTCATGTTAGCTCTGTAAGCTTTTATGTTATTAGGACACTGATCTTTTAAATATAAACGTTTGCTAAATTAACACTAAACTTATTTAAGTAGGTCAACATTTTACTGATATTGTATTTGTCATGAATTACGTTAAATGAGATAGATTGTTGTTGTACTAAAATATGTTCACTATGTGTGGTCATTCTTCTGTGACAGAAGTTAGCAATTCCTCTGTAACTCTGTCAGTCAGAGGCAAAAAAATACAAAAAAAAAAACCACAAAAAAAAAAACCCACAAAAAAAAAACAACAAACAAACAAACAAACACCTGATCCACCTTTTTTCTCACTGAATTGTGGGAAATAATTCCCTATAATCCCATTAGATGACATTGAGTGTCGCCCTGCCTCTTAGGGCTTTAAGAGGAAGAACCTGAGTTTCAGATTTTTTTTTTTTTTTTTTTTTTTTTTGTGCGATTTTCTGCCCTTTTTTTTTTTTTTTTTTTTTTTTTTTTTTTTTTTTTGTAATGGCACAAAAAGTAAAAATGCATCAAAATCAGTTTTAGGACTAATCAGTGACCTGTCCGCGCTGGTAATTCCTGCACAAACAAAAAAGGACTTCTTTAAATAGTAAATAATGCATGTTTTATTTACAAATATGTTGGCATTATGTGAACAAACTAGCTTTTAGAGAGTTAAAAATATAAAAATTAATTTTCTTTTGTTATGTATGATGAGGACAGGGGTTGAAACGTTTTTATTTTCATGTTTTATATTTTTAAATGTGATCCCGTGACCTAAAAGCACTTTAAGAGGATGAACCTGTTTTTTTAAAAGGAGGGCCTCGGGGTTAATTAGCCGTACTTCTTATTTAACACTTAAACCAATCAATATGCTGTGCCATGTTTTGCTTCCTCCATCTTTAATCCACTGCCTCTCACATTCGCAGTGCCACGTGCACACAGATTTATGTTTGTGTGGACGCTCCCCTCTGTGTTATGTAAATGGCCTCAGATTCTGTCAGTGATTCAAGGTTAGTCAAACATCGGAGCTGTCCTCTCTCTGGGGAGTTCCCACCACACGACAACCGCCGCCAGCGTCAGCTCGGACTGTGGCAGGCGGGACGGGGGCGAGGCCAGGGTTTGGGTCCAGCTCTGTGTTGATCACAAACAGAGAGAGACAGAGAGAGAGAGAGGGGCGGGAGTGAAGCCAAGAGAGCAGCAGAGTAACAACAAATACAGACAAGGACAATAAATATGGACGACATGCGACAGAGGCAGAACACTGGAGGCAACGCAAGCAGGAAAGTCACGTCTGTCCACTGTTTACAGATAAACTTGACACAATTTTAGGAGTCACTGAAGTTTGGAAAGTCCTGGTTATCTACAGCCTCGACCTGTATGAAGCTGTGAGACTTTAAAGGTCCCATATTATGCTTTTTAAGGCTTTTTTTTAAAGAGTTTTGGACAGCTTTGCATTATTATTTCACATTTTATAACTTAAAATAATGTATGCACTGTAAAAAAAAATCTGTAAATTTTACAGTAAAAAATTGGCAGCTGTGGTTGCCAGAATTCTACCGTAAAAACTACAAGAGGCCTGTATTTCCTTTTACAGTATAATTTTATCACAAATGTTGTTTTTACAGTTTTTGACTTGAGTTTTTATTATTATTTACTGCAAATTAAAGTTATTATCTTTCAAAAAAATAGGTTAATGTATATTTTAGTTTGTGACTTAACTTTTAAATCAACATTTACTGTAAAATTTAAAGTTATCTTTCAAAAAAAATAGATTAATGTATATTTTAGTTTGTGACTTACGTTTTAATCAACATTTACTGTAAAATTTAAAGTTATTATCTTTTCAAAAGGTGTTAAACTGTAATAAACACAGGACTCGGATTTTTTTAACAGTGCTATACTTTATACATTACAAAAAATAAAACTAAAAAATACAATTTTGCCTTATTTTTAATATTACAGTTAATTACCGTAACCAAAACAGTATTTTACCGATATATCAACTACGGTCTTTTACTGTTGAGATTTTACAGATTTTTAGCATGAAATCTACAGATATTTTTTACAGTGTGTGTGGAAAACGCTAATGTCTTCTTTAAGGGAGCTGTGACTTTGACTTTGCGAAGAACGCTTGGATTAATAACTGGACAGAGCATAAAATGGCTCTTTAGCACAGCTGTTAGCAACATGAGGCTAACAGATAGATAAATGAGCTGACGGAGGTGTAAGCTCTGAAATGATCAGAACGAGTCCGGTGACGGTGTATGGGCTTTAGAAACGCGCAGGAACACTTCCTGGTTTCTCGTGTCTACGTAGAGCCGTGAGCGTTTTCAGATCGTGAGAAGAGGACGGGCTCAGCATACAGGATTACTCAAACGTGTGTGAAAGAATACTACTCCAGGTGTGAGATGGAAACATTATAACATGGTTAAAAGCTCAAAAAGTCGATATAGCAAGGAGAACTTTAAAGCACAACAATGCAACTTCACTCATTTCGTTCCAGTTGACCCCCGTGTGACCTCTTGCTCAACTTGACTCTCATTTTCTCCTCCTCATATCTGTAAAAAGTTCTTTTGCCTTTTGTCTGTTCTGCCAAGACCAACATCTAAGAAATCTTGTTGTTATGGCTGACCAGGAGTTGTGGCTTTGTCAGGAGACTTCAGGGTCACTGGGTCGGTTCTTCCATTCTTGCAAGGTTGGTTTTTCACCAAGATACACCAGGGGGAGTTGCAGGGGCTTTACTCAGCCTGTAACATTTAATTTGTTTAATTATGGTACAAAAGTTGCATGGTTTCCCTTTTAAATTACACTTTATTGTTTTGTAAATGTGGCTCTGTGCTGTTTGAGTGTTTCTTATTGCTTTCTTTAAAAAAACTTTTCTCACAACAACATGTTCATAAATGCAACAGTACCTCCAAAACAAATCAAAGTCTGATGATATGATGGCAGACGTTTAGCTCGAACACGTAAGAAGCAGCTGATTCAGAGCCAGTGACCTGCTGTATCCATGCAGTTTCCTTCAGTCTGTGAGAACAAAGGCACAAAGGCACAAAGGCACTTATTATCTGAGCAATGATTCTAAAGAGTAGAATATAGTGTTCTTGCGGAGCGCTGCTGAGTTCAGAGAATGAGCAGTTTTAGCCTTAATGGCCTTTTTACTGCGGCTCGGCTTTCAACCCAACAGCAGGAGGCGCCGTCACAACCAAAGAACAATCTGTTCCACTGAATATACTCTAAATATAGACGACTGAGGTTAGAGAACATAAGGATTAAAGCATGAATATAATGAGTGATTGTGGCTCGATGTCATTCAAAGAGCTAAGAGAGAAAAGTGTTTCTAATAAAATATGTATACTGTAGAGTAGAGAATATACTTAACTTTTTCTTGAGTATAGAGGAATTTGACCTTAGTAGTAGTAATAGTAATAGTAGCAATGGGAGTTGGAGTAACAGTAATAGTGGTACCAATATCAGTTGCAGTACTAATGGCAGTAGCAGAAGTCTGTGAAGTGGAGCAGATTAATGAAAGAATCATTCAGCTGATGATACAAAAAAAGAAAATAATTAGCAAAAGACAAATCTCAAAATTTCCCGTCCACCATCCATCCATCTTTTTCTGCTTTATCTGGGGCCGGGTTGTGGGGACAGCAGTCCAGGCAGGGACACCGAGACATCCCTCTCCCCGGACACTTCCTCCAGTTCCTCTGGAGGAACCCCAAGGTGTTCCCCTCCTCCTCAGTGGGACATGCCTGGAATACCTCGCCAGGGAGACGTCCAGGAGACATCAGGAGCACCCAGCCACCCTGCGGAGGAAACTTATTTCGGCCGCTTGTATCCGGGATCTTGTCCTTTCGGTCTTGACCCAAAGCTCATGACCATAGGTGAGAGTAGGAACGACCATAAATCAAGAGCTTTGCCTTTCAGCTCAGCTCCTTCTTCACCACAACAGACCGATACAACGACCGCAGTACTGCAGACGCTGCTCCAATCCTCTCAGCTCTCTCTCTCAGTCTCAGCTCCATCCTTCCCTCACTGTGAACAAGACTTGAGATACTTGATTCTTCTCATCCTTCTTCTTCTCCTTCTTCTTTTCCTCCTTCTTTTCCTTCTTTTTCTCCTTCTCCTTCTTCTCCTTGTCCTTTTTCTCCTTCTTCTTCTCCTTATCCTTCTTCTTTTTCTTCTTCTTCAGCATCAGATCTCTCCTCTCTTCCTCTTTATCCCAGTCTCACCTCTGTAATCCTGCTTTAATTTGAGTAAGTGGAGTTTTTTACCTTGACAACAAAATCCTTGAATCCTTTTCTCTGGATTGAATCAGATTTGAACCAAAACAATCCATCTTCTCTGAGCTCGACAACCAGAGCATGACCAGCTCTGTCAGCAGCCTTTTCCACAAGAATAAATCTTAGTTTCTGTATCCACGCTGTTTTATTATTCAGGCATTATTCTCGTCTAGTTCTTTCAAAACTTATAACTACACCCAATGTCATTTAATATAATCATGTTAAGCTATTGCTATTCTCTAAATGACTTTGCTGTTTTAACTTGACATTTTGTCATCTCTCTCTGATCTGGGCAGGTCTCCAAAGTGCATTAGCTGCTTTTTAACTTCATATTCTGACTCAGTAGCATTAAATTCAACTTGTTTATTTGGAAACACTGGCAAAATTTGGGTTATGTTATCAGAAACAACAAGGTCAATGGGATACAAAGGTGCACTTTCAAGATGGACCTTCAACCTATGCTCTCTACGCTCTGACCTTATAGAAAAGGCAATAGAGCTGCTCAATTTTCATTCTATGTCGTAAATCTATACAGTTATTTCTGGAGTTAGAGGGCTTTAGGACATTGTTGTAATTTTTGCACCTGTCCAGATGTGAAAGACAAGTCTGACACTAAGAATCAAAAATGCCAGTGTGAGAAAGTGCTAGTTAAAAGTCCCATATTATGCTTTTTTTCAGGCTTTTTGAAGCACATTTTGACACCTTTGCATTAGTATTTCACCTTGTAAAACTTATAATAATGTGTATCTATGGAAAATGTGAAGTGTAAGTAGTTAGCACAAATACTGGATCAAGCAGGAGCAATGCATTCAAGAAAATTGTCAACAAAGAAAGAAAGCCCTGTCCATTTATGCCCTTCCAACTCATGCAAATACATCATTAATCCATCCATGACAGAATACATACAACAGACTGAAGAAAATAAATGTTGCTATATCAAGAAGAAGCCTCAGGAAACACATGAGGAAAGTACGGGTGGCGTTAAGGTAAAAAAAGTAAATCATTTTATACTAAAAAGAGTTGGAATATCACAATAACTGCTTACATGAAATACTACAGATGTTCTTCTTTTGGGGAGGTGTTACTTTGACTTTGCAGAAAACGCTTGGATTAGGAGTTTGTCGCCCCCTGCTGGCAACGGTGGAGAATGGACACAGCATAAAAATGGCTAATTAGCACAGCTGTTAGCAACATGAGGCTAACAGATGGATAAATGAGTCTGCTGACGGTACATGGGCTTTAGAAATGCAACCGAGTGTTTTTAGCTCTTAAGAAGGGCAGCGCCTCAGCGTACAGAATTACTCAAACATGCGTGAAAGAAACAAAATACTACTCCATGCTGCGTCTTGCCTCTGACCCTGTGTGTCTTTTCCTTTTTATTAAAGTTATTTCATTTGCAGTCCAGCATTTTGGGTTATTTTCCCCTTGTTTCTCCCCTGGTTATGACATTTTTGAGGTGGAAACAACATTATAACATGGTTAAAAGCTCAAAAAAGTTGATTTAGCAGAATAGGAGACCCTCTTTTTTTTTTTTTTGCCTGCGTCTATGAGATATGAGGATAGCTTATTTCTGCCTAGAAAACCAAAGAGGAGATTTGTGAATGTAGAGAAAGACATGAAGTTAGAGTAGATGAAGTATATAACTGTCAACACACAATGACTCAGTGTTATGTATGATTCATAATGGAGCTAGTAAAAACATATTTACAATCAACTTTCGATGCAAGTGCGTAACAGCAAAATGATTTGTAAAGTAGGAGGAAATAGGAAGATAGTTAGTGAAAGATGTGATAGAAGTTGTTATAGGAAGTGCAGCAGTAGTAGGTGTTAGTGGGTAATTAGCATGTTTCCAGTTTGGAGAAGGCGGCAGGAGCAACGGCACTTTGTGAGGCTTTGTGGCAGCTTTTAGAGCCAGCGCAGGTCGACTTTTAGAACAAGAACAGAACAAACTCTTATCCTGCAGCGAGACAACTTCCACTAAAATCCACCAATTACACTTCTAACATTTTACGTTTTCGATGTCGAGCCGTGCTTCTGAACTCATCCCCGAGCATCAGCACCACTCTCTATGCTAATGCTGTTGACAAATGTATTTTCTGCTCTGGCTGCCATTTTTCCAAATCAGATTTAAATTGTACCATTAAATTGAATTGTTCTGTGAGTTAACATATAATTGCATGTGATTTACGAGCTTGTGCATCTGTTGCTGGCCACTGCTGCCTCTGCTCTCACTCCAAACATCAATCTTTTTATGCTATTTCCCCCCCATTTCTTAGTCATGCCGTATTCTTTTGTCTGCCTCATCTAAACCCTGAAGGCGATGCGTTCACTTGTGTCTCGTGTCATCCGTCAGCGCTGCGTTCAGGGGCTGTCAGTAAAGTGCCTCGGGGGTTGGACAGGAGCAGCTTCGTTCGGTCTTTTCGGTCTTTGTTTTGTGGCATTGACACATTTTTCTCTTTGTCCGTGAACGACTGCGGCGCTTGGTGCTGACAGAGCTCAGTACAGTTAAAATAGTGCAGTGCGGAGGACGACTGTCAAGATTAAGACACGTATGAACGTCAACTGTACATTCACTTCTTCTGTTATGCAATGTGGCCACGAAAATAGGCATGAGCTGTGTTTGTTAGTGCTCTCCTTTGCAGCATATGGCACACTAGCTGATTGAAAGTGTGTGAGTACTAGGACTTTCGATTTTGGCTCCCAACAATTAAATAATCTGGAAAAAAATGAATTAAATTGAGTTCTGATTAGGGCTGGGACTTTATTGACGACAACTGGTGACAAATGGGGTGAGACAAGGTGGCATACTGTCACCTATGCTCTTTAACCTGTATATGGACAATCTTTCACAAAGGCTTAGAAACTGTAAGACTGGCTGTGCAGTGGGAGAGAGGCTTATGAACCATCTTCTTTATGCTGATGACTTAGTTGTCATGTCCCCTTATTCTGCCGGCCTGCAACAACTGCTTACAGTTTGTTCAGATTATGGTCAGCAATTTGACATAAAATTTAACACTAAAAAGTCTGTTGTTATGATTGTGAGGACAAAGGAAAACAGGAGGACAGCTTTTCCCTCTTTTATTTTGGGAGAAAATGAGTTAAATGTTGTGGGTAAAGTGAAATATCTGGGTCACTGTCCTCAGGGATGACCTCTGTGATGATGATGATATTCAGAGACAGTATTGTAAATTGTATGCACAAGCAAATATGTTGGCACGCAAATTTAGCATGTGTTTTGATAATGTTAAAATTGCTTTGTTTAAATCTTACTGTACACCGCTGTACACTGCCCACCTATGGTGCAGTTATAGTAAAGCTAAGTTTAAAAAGCTCCAAGTTGCATTTAATGATGCACTCCGACTCCTGCTGAAGGTCCCTCAGTGGACGAGTGCCAGTCAGCTGTTTGTGCAGAATACTGTGCCCACCTTACATGCTGTTATTAGAAATTTTGTATATAAATTTATTATGCGATTGGAGGATTCTAAAAATTAAATTATTACAGTTTTAATAATGCCTAAGGTGAGTAGTGTACAGGTACAAGTCTGAACTCTGGAGGCACTGGAGACAGTGCTTGTATGGACTATAGATGTAATGTATACTCTCTCCTGTGTTGACAGTTTATTGTTGTTCTCTTTTTATTCTTATTCTTATATATATTTATGGACCCATTGTGAGTCTGAAATAAAGTTCGATTGATTGATTATTGCATTTATTACGATTAATTCATTACCAAAAAATTAAAGCGTCAGAAACATTTATGCATTTAGTCGCACTTTTCTATGACAACACAGAGCTTTTCTGTGTGACCTAGTTTATGGCGAACTGTAACCAGGGCTGGACATGGATCCACGCTGCCAAATGTGTCATGATCCTGTCTCTGTCCTTGGCTGTGTCCGAACGTCACCCCTAGCCCCTAACCTCAATCACTACACAGTCCAGCACTATACAGCGGACTATAGTACACTCATTTTGTGAATAATTCAGACTCGCTCACTATTTTTCTCTCACCGGTGATCATGTGACTCTGGCGTCTGTGTAAAAAAAAGTTCAGGGAAACTCCGCTGATAATGTTCTTCTGTGATAAACCCAACCAGACTCACTTGATGTTTTAGTATTTATAGATAAATAATAGTCATACGTGTGATATTATCGCTGTAATGAATAAAACAGAGTGGATTATTGCAGCTCTGTGCCTTACGTGGGGAGGCTGAACGCTGGCTAAGCTAACGTTAGCAATTTTACACTGTGACGGTTTATTTAAGAGCTTTTTATTTCTGATTACGACGTGACAGAAGTAAACAAAAGGCGTTTCTAACTGGTTTCATTCATTCCTGTCGCAGTCCAGCTGTCCTCCAAAACTCGCAAAGCATTCTGGTCTATACTGACCTCTAGTGACCATCGCTGTCCACTACTTTTCAAAATGCGTTGTGGGGAATTTTGAGTGCACTATTTTTTATCCATTAGACATTCGGACACCACTACAAAATGCCTTGTCTTGTTTCTCCTGTGTTTTATTTTGTCGCTTTAGTTACCTCTTGTGTTTTATTTTGTCGCTTTAGTTACCTCTTGTGTTTTATTTTGTTGTCTCGTCAGTTCTTGTGTTTTTCTGTTTTACTTCCTGCCTTCCTGTGTTTCCCGCCTTTGTGTTTGCCTGCCCCGCCCTAAAATGTTTCACCTGTGTGCTCCTAGATTATTTTGTCCTTTGTTGGATCATTGTCTTGTCGTGTCTGTCCTGCCTGTGCCCCTGTCCGTGTAAGTTTGTATTTTTTCATCTGTTGTGCTTTTTTAGTATTTTGTCAAATCTTAGTTTTTTAGGTTTTTAGGGGATTTTTGTGTTTGAGCATTTTTGGACTTTGGGTTTCTTTTTATTAACAATTTTCTTTGGCAATCCTGCCTTTTGGGTTCTTTTTCCCCTTGTGTCCCCCGGGATACACTTAACATACTTAACTGTACACTACTCTATTGCTCTATTGTTTTATTCTGAAAATGTTTTACTTTTGCTTTAAACTGTTATGGTACGTTCACACCGGACGCGAATCAGGCGTCAGGCGCGAGTGATTATCATGTTAAGTCTATGGAAAGCCGCGTTCAGGCGCGAACAAGCGTCCTGCGACGCGAATGGTGTGAATGCCGCAACGCGAATTGAGCGTTTGACGCGCGAGTCCCGCGAATAGGCGGAAACGCGAATCGGCAGAAGACGCGAACAACGCAGATTCGCGTCCAACGCTCTGGTCGCGGAAGTTGAAAAATTTGAACTTCTGCGAACATTCGCGGTGCGTTAACCAATCGGGGACCTGCTGTAGCAGTGACGTGGTTACGTACGACGTAACAGGAGGAGATCCCTGCCTCGGAGATCCAGCAAAACAATCATCGAGGCTTCAGAGTGAACCCGGAGATAAAAGCTACAGCAGCTCTTCTACTTTTATGAAGACAGGAAACAAAAACAGCCCTGATAGAAAACACTATAAATAAAATAAATATGGCTGTTTAGGCTTTGTGTGACTGTGGTTATAGCTGTTATCTGTGATACAAGCCTGCGACAGAGGCTCACTCTGATCATCGTGACATCAAGAACACACAAATAAATACAATTAAATATAAAGGGGGGTTAACTTTACCAAAACAGCCTATTGAGATGTGTTTGTTATATTAGCAGTTATTGCACTCTACAGAACAACAGAAAATACAGAGCCTGGGACTAGACCAGACCCCAAAACCACTAGAGAGAGCTAATGTACAAGAAATAACCCCAGGTTGTCTCAGCTCTGCCTCTGGGGTTAATGCTGCTGTACATCAGCAGTGTCCTGGGGAGAGGTCCTCGCAGCCACACGGGACACAGGTGACCAAACCCAGACAGGCTCATTCGGGAGTAGCCCTAGCGGCCATGCCCCTCGTTTGACGCGAATGAAGCGAACAATTCGCGAGTGAATTCAAAATGGTCACGCGTCCAACTACACGCGAATGACGCGAATTTGACGCCTGATTCGCGTCCGGTGTGAATGTACCATTACAGTTAACTTGCTTTAATTGTTATTATCATTTTATCATTGCACTTTGGTTCAGCTGTTGCTGTTGTAAAGCGCTATACAAATAAAGTTTGATTGATTGATTGACATATTTTCTCTTCTTGAATAATCGTTTGCAGTCTATACCAATTTTAACAAAGTCACACGGAGTCCCAAACCAGTATACTTAATGCTGCATGGTCCCAAGCCCTGATAAATGTTTGTGTCAGGAAGGAATAAAAACTAATGCCAAATTGAATATGTTAATGTCTGCCCACTAGGAGGCATTTGATTTGTGGTGGTGACCCTAAAAGGAAAAAAGAAGAACCAAGCAGCCTTATAGCTTCTCTCAATCTCTATTTTGTGCGCTATACGTGAAGGAGACGGGTGCAAGCAGTTTGGAACGGGTGAGAAAAGTGTCAGCTCAGTCAGGTGATGAAAGAGTTTCAGCAAAAATGAAAGGAAAGGTGACAGGACAGAGGTGAGAGCAGCAGTGTTGTAAGGTTTAGAGACAGAGGCGGAGATGTTTCTCTTCTCTTTGTTCATGACGAGGATGGATAGGATTAGGAATGAGTCCATCAGAGGGACAGCTCATGTTGCATGTTTCGGTGGGAGATTTATGGATGAAAGAGGAAGATGAAGTTAGATGGTGTGAGAGAAGAGGATGCAGAGGCAGAGGATTCTCTGTGGAGACTTCTGAAGGGAAGAGCCAAAAGGAAAAAGAAATATAATGCGCTATGGATATTAGATCACTTTTGCTCACATCCAAATTAGCCTCATGTCTCATTGGTCACTCACTGGCAAACAACAGTCCACCATTCCCTAATATATATTTATTTCAGACACATGATTCTGGTCCATATCATTAATTAAAACACACAAAAAGCACACAAAAAGATAAAAAGACTCGGCCATACTTACTAAGACGGGTGCTAAACTGCGAGTGCAGTGAGAAAATATGCGGCCGCTATTAATGTTCGTGTTGCGCGTGAATTACTAAGACAAACTGCGTGGCCGGTGACAGCTGCAAACAGAGGGGGCGGAGCTATTTAAACGGCATCATTGCGTGTATTGTTTTGCGTCATGGAAGGTGCGGAAGTGGAACACAAACGGAAGAAAAAATTTAACTAAGAAGAGCTGAAAGTGCTGGTGAATAATTTTTTCATCCGTCATGGCAAATAGATCTGCACGCGTGGCAAACGCTCTAACTCTACGTATTTATTAATTTCTTCTCCTTTGTCTCACACGGATCACAGCAGCCATATCTGTGCAAAAGATTAGCGCGTCCTTCTACAACGTGCTAAATTTATACGCTATTTTCGCACACAAAGTCATGGTGAGCCTTGATAAATAATATTGCGGGCGGTAAATGAATGAATTTGCATTTTCTCCCCCTTCCATTTTGCACACTCTGGGAAGAACGCCTCAGTTTACAGATTCATTAGGTCATAGGAGCAAAATCTGCATTGCGTTCGCTCTGCTCCTGTAAGACACGCAAATCTCAACTGCGCCTGGGTTTGCGCCAATTTTAGCGCATCTTAGTCAGTTAGCGTGCACGCAAACCTTTGATAAATCTGACCCTCAGTCCATTAAGTGTCCTTTAAGTGTGAATAAAGTCTCTTAACCCAGTGCTTCCTCAGAGCAGATGTGTATCTATAACAGCTCAGTGCAGGGTATGACTGAGTTTTCAGACTCCTCCAGTTGTTGCATAAATGTATACATTAATTGTCTCAACAGTGCCTCACATGTGGGGATGTGAGAGTCCACAAACAACTGACTATCACTGTGCCACCTGGGAACCTTCAAGAAGAGTCTAAAAGCATCATTGTAGGCCACAGACTACTTCTTTTATAGTTCCACCAGAGAGGAGCTGTATACAGAGGAGTACAAAAAGCTCGAAACAAAAAGCACTTCACAGGAATCGAGCACATACTAAATTTACGCATCAACATGTTTACAACACTGACTGTGGATATCTCTGTCATCACACCAACCATCCGTTACAAAATGTCCAAGGTATTTAACCTCTCTGCAGGCTGTAAGAGGCCTGTCACAGAAATAAAACACAGGATAGTTTTAATTTTTATCCTCTCTGCTTCAAACAATCATGATATTCAGAGCCGGCTTTAGGCATAGGCCATCTAGGCGGTTGCCTAGGGCGCCATCTGCTGGAGGGGGCGCCCAGCTGCACCCCTCCAAAAAATATATATATATATTTTTAAATAAATGACAAATAATTAAAAATCAAGTGAATCGTGTTATTTCTTCTTTGTACTCTAATATGAAAAAAAAAAAAATCCTAATGACTTCTGATTGACCTGGCCTGGACCTGACTGACACGGTTTACGGTGGAAGCGGGGGGATGGGTGTATTGTTGACGCGCATCACAGCAGCGGTCCTTAAATTGATGGATGTTACATCAACAAGTAGTTTGACAATTTTTTATCATGAAAAGGCTGTCCATGCCATCAGGTGCTGCCTTCAGAAAGCGGAGAAAAGAGGAGGAGGAAAAAGGGGCCAAAGTAGAGGTATGTAGTTGTTTATTCTAACAATAAAAACTGCTGTTTAACTTTTCATTTGCACAAGCTACGAGGCGAGCAAAGTTAAAATAAACTACACCGTAGCTGGCCACTGGGTGTTACGGTGTTACTTTGTAATTAAAGACAGTGAGTGTGCTGCCAGGTTTATTTAGCCTTGACTATGTATCATAACTATTAGACCAGGGGTGGGCAATTATTTTTTCCTGAGGGCCACATTTGAGTCTGGCGGTTGCGGAGGGCCGGGTCAACACTAACCGCACTTGTTCTTAATAACAACTGTGTATCTTTAAAAGTGCAACAAGCTGCCTGCATCCATAGCTCTGCCCTGATATAAATAAACATTCACTGAGGGCCAATCTGTGAAAATGTCCTCAAGTTAAGTCCAGAACACAACAAGGTCTCTTTATTCCTTCAAATAGCATTTCTTTAAATTATATTTCAATTATATTTCAAATAATAAAATAAAAAGGTACATTTTTTATTCTTATATCCAATAAATATAATTTTAAATTAAATTTGATTGCTCTGAATACCTATTTTAAGAAAAATAATAATCAGCTCTTACTTTTAAGCTTTGCGATTAACTCTGTGTTGTGCTGTGACTGCTGCTGTGAGAGCTGTAACTGAGCAGTGTTGGGCTTGGTTTCAAAGTGAAGCTTAATTTTGATTGCTTTTAATGAAGGCCCATAACAATGAGACACTGGTTCTGAGCTGGTCTCTGGGAGGAGGAAGCCGTTTTTAGTCCATTCTTGCTTCACCCTGTTCCTGTCTCTCCTCTCTCCGTGGATGTGATTGTGAAGATTAGCGTCACGTGAAGATTCACTATTGACTTTTACACTGCAGTAACTTATGCCCAACCTCGCCTAGGGCACCAAATTGGCTAGAGCCGGCTCTGATGATATTACTCTTAGAAGGATTGTATTTAATGTCAAACTCACTGCCATAATCTGAGCAGACCTTTAATAACTGCTGCATCCCAGCACTGTATGGGCTGATAATAACCAGATCATCCCACAACACAGCCTGTATTACAACAATTTAGTTCTCTTGATAACTGATCAATGTACAATGTCCCTAATTTCTTAATGATTAAATTTAAAGGGGCTATATTCTGCAAAAGTGACTTTTTTAAAACTTTCTCCCATGTTATAATGTTGTTCCCTCATCAGAAGCATACCTGGAGTTGTGTTTTGTTTCATCCACGCCTGTTTGAGTTTCTGGGGCCTCTGAACGCTCAATTTCACAAAGCCCCGCCCACTCCAGGAAGCACTGACCAATCAAACCCAAGCCCTCTACATCCAGTCTGCTCTCATGTGTACAACTCTTCACCTGTTTCTTTATGGCAGCCTCTAGAGTACTTGTTAAAGGTTTTAGTCACATAATGTTTTTAAAGGTTGTCAAATGTGCTGCTTTTCTAGAGGTGACCAAGATTGGTTTAAAAGATAATAAAAGCACCTTTAAATGTTGTGATACATACAGTAGATGGATGAATTCGTCCAGAGGAAAAATTCAGATTCCAGCAGCAGCAGCATTACAGTGAGGCACAAAGCAAAGACGAAATTGCATGTTGTGAAAAGATATTTTATCATTCTAAGGCTACGTTCACACTGCAGGCAAATTGAGACCTAAATCTGACTTTTTTTGCCCCATATCTTGATTTTTCCGTGACAGTTTCATATGTGCTCCTCCTAAATTAAATACGTATCTGATTTTTTACAGTGTGACTGCAGTCTGAACATTCAAGTCAAGTTTCATCTGACTTTTACGTCACTGAAATGCAACAATTCTGCACTGGAAGAAGCGGGAACTGGCCCAATCAAAAAAGTGAGCTTTTAAACCTACTTTTTGTACTTAAGGGAAAGCTAAACTTGCATATCATAATTGTATTGAGGAGAAATGTGAAGAGAAATATAAATTCCACCGCTCCATGCTTCATCGTGTTTCTTTTTAACGCATATGGGTCACTTTAGGGCCAGACATGAGACAAATGGAGGTCACATTTGAACTTTAATGTGAACAGCCACACACACACAAAAAATCCCATTCAAGCAAAAAAAAATCAAACTTGAGCTTTAAGACCTGCAGTGTGAACGCAGCCTGTGTCTGCTCCTCTCTCTGCCCCCGTCACTGTCTGCCTCCATCTCCAGCCCCCGACTCTGACATGATGGATGTAATGATGTCGGCCCCCGGGTCACATGACCAGCCCCGGAGGTCACATGATCCGCCTCTCACAGTTCTGACCTCGCGGTGTTGACAGGCAGCTGACTGTAGCCTCTGTGCCGCGGCGGATACAGCTCCGGCTCCTGTCATCCGCACTGACACAGACCTGGACAGGAGCGTGTCGTGTCTGAGGCTGTATCTGCACACACAGTTCCCAAAGCAAAGTCATTCCAGCGCCTGTCTTGTTGTTGTTGTATTTATCACTGCACATTTATGCGTCTGAACAGACTATTGAAGAGTTTACATCATTAAGTGCAACCTTGAAGCAACAAAAAAACCAAAAAAACATCAGCAGTTCTCTTTTGAGGCAGTGTAAGGTTGAGATGAGTTGAAGGACACAAACATCAGCCTTCAGAAAATACGCATTACTTTTTAGTGTAAATTGTCACATTTATGTTGCTCTTTTCTAGCTCTATGGGCAAGGGCATAACTTTGGGTGTAATACTGGGGGGGGGGGGTTAAACTCTCTGCCTATTTTTTTCTTTCTTTCTTTCTTTTTTTTTACACACTGAATCATGTACTTTTGTAAAAGGAGTATACTAATTTTCTGTATTAGAAATGCATTATGATACTTTTACTGCTTCAGCTATGTGCTAGGCTAATGTCAGTGTCAGTGTTAGCACAACAGCAAGGCTGATTAGTAAATAATGCCATCACTTACTTAAATTAGCATTCAGTGGTAAATTGACATTAGCCCTCCACACAGCACATATTCCGTGGCAGCCTCCTTAGCTTTACCTCACACTGGCAATAAACCCTTTTCACGTGACGTCAGACAACTTCTGTTTTGAGACGATGGGATGTATCTTCAGTTCCGGTGCCGCACTTCTCCCATAAGAAATTCACCCAGACCTTTTTAAAATTGCCGTTTACAAGTTTACACAATATACAGTGATTTTCAAATGAATATTTACCCACAAAATGTTCAAAACTTGCGAAAGGATATTAATTCTTCAACGAAGGATACTTGGATTATGAAGTGAGTGCTTTGTTATGTAGCTAGATAGCGTTAGCAACATGGCTAAGTGATAGAGCTGCGCTATAAAACAGTGTTAGATCATGTCATGATCTGAGTTTATCTGAATATTTGACAATCTGCTTATCAGGAAATACCACTGGATAGTACTACAGTATATTTTCATTTAGTAAAGCTCTGTGCTCGAACACTGACTCTGCTGTAGTGATCAATCTGTGACAAAATAATAGACTTTTCAGGTCTAATTAGAAGTGCATTGCAGTACTATGCAGTGAGCCTTTCAGACAAGCAGATTGTCATTCATTTAGATCGTAACATAATCTAATATTGTTTTATCGCACACCCCTGTTAGACCTATTGCTAACGCTACAGCATTAACAACTACTAGCTTTAGCTACAAGACAAAACACTTACCTTCATAATCAAATAAGTAACCCTCAATGAAAAATGTATATCCCTTTTCGAGTTTCTGTACATCATGTAGCCTTATATTTGGCCAATTTTTAAGACTCCGAGTAAATTCCTTACTGGCGAGCAGCAGCACCAGAAATGAAGATACATCCCATCGTCTCAAAGCGGAAGTTGTCTGACGTCATCGTGAAAAGGGTCTATTTAGTCAAATCATCAGCTAACTTGACAATACCACTGTTTACCTCCTCTTGAGCAGTACTTTTTTCTTTTTCGTTGGGGTTGGCGTGGCTCTTTGGTGCTCTTTTCATAATAGCACAGGTTAGAGACAGCCAACTATCACCGCTACAACACCAGAGACTGAGGACACAAAGCAAACAGCGAACGCTCAGGAGACAGTGGACTGGGCCGTACCAAGTATTCTGCACGGGGAGGGGAGGGGGGTGGAATAAACTAATTACTATTTTGCTGGCAAACGAAATGAATACAGAAAAACGACAAGTTATTCATGCAAGATAATTCATATTTGTATTTATCGCACACAATGGGCACACAAACCATCATTCACTCATACGGTGTCAGAATGTCCCACAGTCCTAGTGTTAGATTTTTCTGGTTGCACATTTTCTGTTTTATTTTGGTTTGTGTCTAACCTCTCCTCTCGTTCCAGATTTACTTCCTGTCCTTGTGCGTTTCCCTCCATTGTTGCTGGCCCCGCCCTTAAGTGCTACACCTGTGTCTTCCCCCTCCTAGTGTATAGTCTTTGTCCTCCCTTTTCCATGTGCCAGTTTGTCTTGTTTCGTTCAAGTGTTCCAGCCTTTTTCCCTAGAGAGTTTTTTCATCATGTATAACCTCTGTTTTGTATCGTGACATTCCCTTTGGATTTGTTTGCCGCCGATTTTTCAAGTAAACTTTTACTACGTACCAGCCTTGTTGAGTTGTGCTTTTAAATCTTTTCAGTGGTTTTATCATACAGATACACACACCGGTGCATGCAGACACTGGAGGCAAGGAGGGTTAGCGTCTTGCCCAAAGACACAACAACAGGATGCAACCAGGATCAAACCACCAACCTCTGAATGATCTTAAACGTCCTATATTATGCTTTTCTTTATATTTTTAAACCAATCTTGATCACCTCGAGAACAGCAGCACGTTTTAAAACTTTTAAAAACATTTTGTGGCAAAAAGAAAACGTTTCCAATAATTACTTTACTAGTGCTGAAAAAACAGTAGAGGGTGTCTTCACCTGTTTTGATAGGAGCTGTAATTCAGTGTAAACTTCTCCATTCAGGTCTCTTCTTTCACTCTTTTAGCTGCTGAAGTGAGAGTGCTCCTGAGACAAACGCCGGCGCTGCTCACTTCTTATTGGTTGCTGTGGGAAGTGGGCGGCGGCCTCGAGCAGTGGCACAGACAGGCACAGTGCTTCTTCTCAGTCTAATACAAACAAATAATGCATTAACAATTCCTGGACACAAAAGTTAATTAAAACAGAGTGTTGACAGACTACAGACCAAATAAAGGACTGCTCAGACTTAGAATCACTGTGTGTAAATCCCATTGCAAGAGCCATTAGAGCCTTCTTGTGTTTGTAAACAGAACGTTTGCTTTTGGAAGACTGGTACTGGAAGTTAGAAAAGACGATAATACATTTTTAATGGAGTAATTAGCGCTAGCCACCAAACATTGCAAATTATGAATAATCAAAACAGGTTTGGAAACTGAGAAGCACTCTGCCACATGTGAGTAGTCGTTTTATTTAACCCCGTAGCACCCTCTGTTGCAAATATGCAGCATATAATTCAAAGGTCATGGCAAAAAAGCAGGAGTCTTTTTTTTTTTTAATGTATTAACTAATTCATGAATGCTGCTTACCAAAAATATTGACAAATTTTTGTTCTTACCCATCCCCGTTGACTAAAATTTAGCACGGATGATTTTTTTCCAACAAATATTTCTATGTCTGGGTTCTACAGGGTTAATATAGCAATAGTGTCTATAATTAGCATATAAGCTAAAGGCTACATAATATAGGCTAAAGGCTGCTTAATTTCAAAGTTACGCAGGGCAAACAGTAACAGAAACGTGATGGACCACAATAGTTTGACATTGTATGCTCAGAATTAATTCAATAATCACCACATATCCTACTTCTTAGCGCCTGTGTGAGAGACATAAAGACCTGGATGACAATTAATTATCTCCTCCTAAACCCAGGAAAAAACAGAGGTCATTATACTAGGCCCCAAAAAGCTGAGAGGTGCTCTGTCTGACCAGAGTCTCCCTGGACGGTGTCAGTGTAGCCTCAAGTTCTACTGTGAGAAACTTAGGAGTTTTATTTGACCAAGATTTATCAATCTAAGGCTCATTTAAACTAAGCCTGTAAAACAGCGTTCTTTCACTTGCGTAACATAGCCAGAATCAGAAATATTTTATCTAAAAGTGATGATGAAAAACTCATTTGTTACATCTAGGTTGGATTACCGTAACTCTCTGCTGGCAGCGTGCCCTAAAAACTCTTTAAAATGTCTTCAGCTTGTTCAAAATGCAGCAGCGAGATTATTAACAGGAGAGAACATATTACTCCTGTGCTAGCTTCACTTCACTGGCTTCCAGTTGAATTCAGAATTAGGTTTAAAATCCTTCTCCTGACTTACAAGGCTGTAAATGGTACGGCCCCATCCTACATTAATGATGTTATAGTGCCATACCAACCAAGCAGAGTACTGCGCTCACAAAATGCAGGGCTATTAGTGGTTCCCAGGGTTTCTAAAAGTACAGTTGGAGGTAGAGCCTTTAGTTACCAAGCTCCTGTTTTATGGAATCAGCTTCCAGCTCATGTTAGAGGCAGACACAGTCTCTACATTTAAGGTTAGGCTTAAAACGTTCCTCTGTGAGAAAGCTTATGGTCAGGGCAGCTAGGAACAAGGTTAACTCCACAGCTGAAGCTAAGCTGCTCTAGGAGCTAGAAGCTGGGGGAAGTATGGTGCACTGACCTCTGTCCTCTGGTTTCATCTGCTGCTCCTCTTCTATCACTGTCATTAACATTATCTAATATTCTATATCTTTAATCAGTTCATTGCTGTTGACAAGTTGTCTGACTGTTTCAGATGCCTGGCTGCTGGTAGGTGTCCCAGTGACAACTGGACTTTAGCTGAACCCCATCTGTGCTCCTGTCCCGACCTGTGGGCCCTCAACCTCACCTTCTATGGACTTCCCGGACCCCTACCTCACCCCCACCCCCTGTCGGGATGAAGCCCACCTGCTGCATCCTTACCGTCCTGGTCTATGATCCTATAGATGAGCAAATGGACTAACTCCTGACACATGTTGCCTGTCCGTCCTGGGCTCCATAAGCTTTCTTCTGTTTTTTCCTGGAGCTGGGTTTTTTAGGAGTTTTTCCGTACTGAGAAAAAGGATCTAAGGACAGGAGTGTCCTGGGTCTGTTTACTTTAGTGTAGTTATTGTTTGTGTTGATTGTGTGTTATGTCTGATTGTGTGTTTATGTTTGTGTAACTGTTTGTGAAGATTTTTATTGTGATACTGGGCTATAAAAATAAAATTTAATTTAATTGATTTTTATAAGTAACTTTAGCAACTGGTACTGACTCAGAACTGGGTCATATCAATTACGAGTATTTTTACTAAATGTATAAACAACAACCATTTGTGCCTGCTGCTCAAAAACATCTAAATTAATATTTATATTTTGCTCCCTCGTAGAAATAAATAGGATAGAACGATATTCTTGGTTCCAGGCTGCGTGTGCAACTTTTTTAAACACATCATGCCTGGAAGGGTCTATACCATGTGCATTAACTCCCTGACTTCTCATTGTTTACAAAACTGTGTTCTGCAGGTGTAGCTTAAGACAGGGACACTCCATGATTCAGCTGTGAAGAGATGACAGAATCCATGCATCTTCATATTATACAGAATTTTCTTTTTAATCCCAAATAAATGTTTTTAGTTTTTTACAGGTTAGAACATTCACTCTTGAACCAGAAGATACCTGGCTCTGGTCCTGGGCAGTGTAGCTTTTCATATTCATGTCTTTACCATTTCGGGATAGGTCCAATGTCTTCTTGTGCTTCTAGGTAAACAAATTGCAAATTTATATCAAAACAAAAGACACTTACTTTAGGTAACAGTATAGTACTGTAGTAGTATTTGTAGACCACCAAATATATGAAGTTAAATATTTCTAGAAACAAGTGGCCGGTGGTTTGGAGGCAAGGAGGCCACAGTAATAAAAGTGAAAACTGTGCAGAAAGAAATATTCATATAATATACATTTTGTCGCTAGCATAATGCAGTTTTTTCCTATCCAAAGTAATAACTATGGACTGTTCAGGTTGATAAATATGTCCTTTGGCAGCAGGTGCACATTGACCAGAAACTTAATAGTGTCATAGCGTTTAAAATAAAAACACAATTAGTCATTGCTCAATTTTTATTGTCCTGAAATACTCCCATTTACTGTAAAATGGAAAATAGATTCTGTTACAGCAAAGATACTTAGCGTATCAAGATGTGATCCTTTTTCATTGTAAATAACATGGGAACATTATGAAAGCCATTATGGTAATTCATAAAGAAACTGACACACTTTACATATTTTTATTTAAAATTGTAATGTAAGCCACAACATTATATATAAAGATGTTTTTTAAGAGAATAGAAATGTGTTGCAGTTTACTGTTAATAACAAAATCTGAGAAAGTTACCACAGTTTCCGTTATCTGGTGTTAGCCGCCAACGACATAATGTTTGTTAGGCTGTGCTCCAGTTGTTCTTGGAGGTCAGATATTGGACCTGGGAGGATCGTTATCTCTGAGTTACCAAATTCCAATTGTTAAGTCAAAACAATAATGACACATACAAATAAAATCATGCAAACTGTGAATGTAAACTAAATTAGCTGGGTGGTTATAAAATGGAGTTGGCTAATGTTAGCGTTAGCTTTGTCCTGGCGTTAGCACATTTTGCCCCACAGCATGTTCACTGTTAAAGATTGGTCAGTAGTCAATGACGTATGGGAAAATAACGCAAGCACTATTAATTTTAGAGTTGTTTTTTGTTTTTTTTGTTTTTTTGTAACATGAGGCACAGACATCTTAGATTTTTCAACTCTGGGTTGTTGGGGTTCAGTCCTTTCCAAGTACAAATTCTGACCTCGGGCATTTCAATTGAAATTTACAACTTTGAAATCTGAAGTTGTGTTTTCCAAAGACAACAGGAACGCAGCTTTAGTTTGTTACAAGATAACTAAAAATATAATGAATGGTTGTAATTTGATTAACCTTTCAGGAAAATTAAGTAATGGGCCAAGGAAGAAATTATGATTAGTGGACCTGGATTCTCACAGGACTCACTAATTTTTAAAGCATTCTTATTTTTGCGAGATATGGCCAAATACACTAACTCCAGCCACAAGAGGTCAGTAAAGGAACAAGGGATTACTGTTACTCCTGAACTTGAAGATGCATGTGTATTGTTGATCATGCCCATTTGCCAAGTGCATGAGCCTTCAGGTCAAAGTCCTTTATTTCTTCTAAAGGATCATCGGTAAGACGCCCCAAAATAAAACCAAACCCTATAATCGTACGCTGGTAAAAGTTTTCAACAATATCCTGCAGCACAGACTTCTCTATATCTTCTGTCGGAGGAAAGCAGCTTGTAAATGCTTCTTGAGTGCGCTGGTCAGATTTCTGTATTTCTGCCTTAAATGCAGCCGACGCTACCTCAGGGTCACAGTTTAAGTTATAGGTTACATTTTCACTGTCTTTAATTTTAATTTTTTCCAACTGCACAGTGCCATTTGTGAGAAAATCAAGGTACATGCGACCGATATTTAGAAAAATTTCAAGTTGGCCCGTATTAATATATGTAATGTCTTCTGGGTCTGCTTGGCGTTTCAGTTGCTCTTGATATGGTGGTATTTCTGTAATAAGCTGCTTGAGGTACCTATAGTGAGAAAAACAAAGAAATACACTTGTTAACAAACTTTTTTTTTTCTTTTTTATATATATATATATATAAAGAGGTAAAGTGAGTACTTTGAGTGGTTACAATTAGGTCCTTAATTTGATTAATATTAGATGTGTGTGAAATGGGATCATACAAAAAGTTTTTTTCTCTGTTTGTGTTCAAAAAATGGCAACAGTCTGCCCTCTGCTGCCCTCTGCTGGTCTATTCACCTGTTATGGCACCAGTAAAGTATGGCCATGATCTCTTTATAAAACCTTTATAAAACCCTCTGCTGTTCTAGAGGTGACCAAGATTGGTTAAAAAATATGAATAAAAGCATAATATAGCCCCTTTGACCCTTATTTGTTTTAATTGCTGTAAAATATGGCCACTACTGACTGAGCTTAGCATAAACAAGAGAATACCTTGGTGTGACACTTGATTCTACACTATGTCTCAAGAGCCACATTAAAAGAATATCTAATACAGTGAAATTCAATTTGAACAATTTTAAACAAATACAACCTTTCATAGCACTTGGTAATGCTAGAATGTTTTTGCATTCAATGATTCTGTCACACAATGAATATTGTTTTACATGTTGGTCGCTGGCAGGGGTAAAAACATGCAAAATCATTAAATCACTCGATAAAAAATCACTAAAAGTCTTTGATAGAAAACTAATGTCATTCCACGTTTCTAACATTTTAAAAGTACAACTTATTGAGCTTCGAGAATTTAAAAAAATGTAAATTTGCTTGTTTGATGTACAAGGTGTTACATGGACTTGCCCCACCTCCCAGCTCTTGCTTAAAAAAAAAAGGGCTCACTGTGGTCTCAGGACCAGGGCCTCCTCAAGAGGGGACTGTGAGGTCCCACACAGAAAAACAGCCTTTGGACAAAATGTTCTTTCTGTAAAGGCCAGTAAGATCTGGAACAGTCTTCCTCTCTCCATAAGGGAGTGTCCCACATTACAAACCTTCAAAACTCACCTAAAGCAGTGGTTGAAAGCAAACCAGCCTTGTAACCTCTGACTCTTAACTTCTTAGTAATGTACTGTCTGTGATGTGCTCTTACTGTGATTTATTGTCCTTTTCTATGTCTAAAGTTTTTGTGTTACCTGCCTAGGGACTATGGATGCAAATTAGCATTGTTGCTATAATCTGGCACATTTACGTCTATCACTGTCTGAATAGATGTTCATTAATGTGTGCTGTCTCTATCAAACACATACATAAATAAATACAGGTTCATTGCTGCATTCACAGATGGCAGATCATAATGAACAGACTGGAAAAGTGCTTTGATGTAATAACACATGTTGATATCATTACAATCACTTTTTTTTTTTTTTTTACTCTTTGATGGGAGTACAACTCTCTCCTCTGCCCACCTCTGGAGAAACAAACAAGACCTACCTCTCGGTCTCCAGACGCATCCTGGCAGGGTTGTTAGCGATACGCGGTACCATCCTCAGGTATTTGCTGACTGTGTGGATTGGAGGTGGATAGGACCCACTGAGGTCTTCAAAAAACAACCCTGGGATCACCTCTTGGTGTGACACATGTTCTCCCTTCACTTTTCTGGCGAGAGTGTCAAACAGCACGGCCAAGGACAGAGCAACAAACCCAAAACCACCATGAGTGACCTTTCCCTCTCGGCCAAAAGTGGTCCTCAGGCGTTTGGTGAAGTCCTCCAGCTGTGTCGGGGTCAGGGACGACTGGACAGCAGTGTAGTGGTCCTTCAGGTGGACTGAGGAGTTGGTGGACAGCATGTTAAAAAAAACAAGGCTAGGATTGTAGTTAGGAAAAGGACAGAAGTCTTGAGCAAGCGGGACCAGTTGAACCAAGTCCTCGCCTGAACACGGCAAGTTCCCCATCCTGAGAGTAACTGACAGCAGACAGCTTTAGATCGTCTTCCTGCTCTCCTCTGTTAGTGTCTTTAAAGTCTGAGTCTGTAAATCATGAATGTCACACACCTCACGCACATCAAATCAAAACATGGCATTAGCTTGTCCACCTACCAAAGCAAATAACTGCTTAGGTAACTGTTCAAATGAGACTAAAGGGAAAAGGACAAGGACGAGGCAGTTGGGTAACTCATTATGTTGAAATGAGTATATTCAGGTTTTAGGAAAAGTACTTTGTGTAATATACAGTTGTTACATTTAAAGTCTTTTACTTAATTTTAGCTGTGTGTTTACAGTCAGTTCCTCTCCATGCACCGCAGCCTTTGCTCTGAATGAACTGTGTGTCTCTCTGCTGTCTGAACACTAACTCACCTAAAACTCTAGAAGCACTCAGAGAGCACAGACCACCACCAAGGCATTACAGTTTCTCTCTGGATCCAGATGGTAATCTGGATGCACATCAAAACTTAACCTCTTTTCCATAATAAGGTTTAGTGGAAATCTACCGTTATGTTGCTAACAGACTAAACTGGCTCTTCCTCACAATGGCACAGAAACCCTTGGTCTATTATTGATCTCTGCAAACTGCCCTTAGCTCACCTAAAATAAACACTGTCCTTTTGCCAAAGCAAAACATTGTTTAAATAGGAAAATGCAGCTGTCTATGGTAACTAAAAAAATACTCTTCAGTTTTTATATTATAATCTAGCCTATATACAGTAGAATTACATATTATTTCATAAATAGTAGAAGAGCTCGTTGTGACCAATGACATGTTGGCCATGTAATGGGGTAATGCTAATGTTTAACTGAACGTCTTGCTTCGGCCCATGATGGCAGCTTGTGGCTGTATTTATTAATGTATTTGAGGCATGAAGCAGCAGAAGGCAGTGGACCAGATGCAATGACAGCAGCTGGATCCACAGCGCTCTACACTTTGTGCATGAGCGTTTACCGCTTCCTTTTTTATTTCTAGATTATGTTGTAAATGCCAATGACCCAATAATCTGACATTAGATTCAGTGGTGAGCAGGGGTGTAGCACAAATTTCTGGGCCCTTTAACCATCTTGGTGGGCCCCCTTGCTCAGTTTAGTAGTATCTCTTAGTAGTTTATCTGAACTTCCAGTGGCGATGCGGTGAGGGGCAGTTGCGTGCTGAAAACACAGTGACGTTACGGCTATTTGTAAACTTTTATTTTCCGCCAAGGGACAAATTTTTTTATATAAAGTGGTGTGAAACATAGCACTCATGAACCAAGGGACAAAAAAGTAAACCTAGCCCAAAAACTGATGAACTGTAATCGTCATAGCCCCTACAGTGAGTCATTAACGTGTTTTATTAACATGTTTGCCTCGCTGAAAGAAAGAATAAAGATGTGTCATTTATATTAAGGTTACCCACACATTTCTCCTCCTCCCTTACAGAACATGACCTGTAACTTTAGGCTAACGGACTGCTCTCTGCTGCTTCTGTTATTATTCGCCTCTTGCCATTGTCAGGTTGTTAAATGATACATATTGGAATAAAACTGTGGGGTAAGGCGCTGTTGTGCATTGCCTGAATTGGTTTATAATTGTTGAGACATTTGTGTGCGAACTTTACACATTAAAGAACTCTGAACCGAGTAAAACTGGGACATAAAACAAAAATCACATTAACTTGGCCTGTATATTGTTTATAATAATCTTTCTCTATAAAATAAAGTGCTATGACCCACTACGGTGATCACGTGACTCATTATGCGCAATATACTTGAAATAATCTAGCACGCTAATGCTAACGGGCCTAAATGCTAACGCTAATGTAAGGCATATTTTAGCATCTTTTGCAACACCGACAAATATACAAAATAAACAAAAACATATGTGAGACTTAGTTCTTTGTCTGAACAAACAAATTACTACATTTTTAAGAACATAAGGCTGGGCTCGGCTGAGGACGCAGAGCTGCGGGCAGTGTTCTCAACTCGCTCAACAGGAAGTGATATGACACTACTTCCAGTTTACCTTTCACAATATAAAATCACATGAAACCCTTAAAAATGTAAAATAGGTGAAGTTTCTTCCCATCTTTTCTGGTAGAATATACTCTGAGTGTTATTTTCCTTTATTATTAATGCAATGCTTTACTGAAACACAGGGAATTAGCCCACATTGCTATTTTTTTATATTTATATTTACATTTTATTGTATGAATTGCTTTAATGCAATTGTTCACGTTTGGTAACAAAAATTAAATATTAAATAAAGAAAAGTAAACACAAACAAAAAATGAATATAGTAAACAGTTAAGTCAACTAAATAGTCTTAAGGCATCGAGAGTCGATACAGCTTTGGGATTGTCAGCGCGAATGTGAACAGTGGTTCTCAAACTGTGGTACAGGGACCGTTAATGATACTTGGGTTGCATGGTACTGAGGAGACTTTTGCAGCTGAAGTCTCTGGTAATGGTTTAGAGTTGGTTAGGTTGTAGTTAAATCTTGGTTTAAACCTGGTTAGGTTCTGTTTTAGTCTTGGTTTAGACTGGATTTACATTTGGTTTAAACTAGTGGTGGGACTCTTTATCTAATTAATTACAGGTTTTGTAATTAATTAATCGCAATTAATCACATTTTTATCAAATAGCAATAATTATAGAATAAATATTAGACCACGTTCCAGACTTCATACAAAAGGAAACAGAATAAAAAAACTTAAACAGTGTGAGACCTCATGGATTTATAGACTTAAGGCTACAAAACACTGGACTGAATGAAGATTTGGACTTCACTGTGTTTTTATAGACTGTTGAGATATTCTATGTTCTTTATCTGTAGTTTTTCCATTGTATAGTTTGTTTTAATGTACTGTTAGTGTTTCTTGGATAATGCTGCCATCTTGTGGCTCTTTATACACATGTCCACACAGGTGTGTTAACCCTGTACCACTCCCTCTTACAGGTGGAGAGACCTTATCGGTGGAATGTATCTTTAAAACTCACATGACACACTTTACTTCTGTTTGTCCCCTGATGAAGGCTGTGACGCCGAAACGCGTTGGGGCATTTTTAGTCTATGGGTGTTTTTTTGTTTTTTGCATTGCCTGTCCCTTCCCAAAGTTCACCTTGTTTTTGATACTACCTTCTAGAGGTCCAGGAAGCGCTCCTCCTTGACGCTTTTTTTAGCAATATTTATATGTCAGAAATAAAATATAGGAGCTTATTTGTATGTTCTGGCGTATTTTAACTTGATTTCAAACTAACATCGCGTTCAAACAGGGCAGTAATCAGAGTCTGTGCATTGATCTCTACCTCCCGTGCACGTAGAAACACGCTGCGCCTCTCTCTCCTCCTGTGACCTCTGCGTGGACCTGTCCCCTCTCCTTCGCATCTGAACCAAACAGACCGCTGTCGCTGTGAGAACGATTGGAGAGACGATGAGCGGCGCCTTGAAGCAGCGCATTTGAAAGTGAAAGTAAAGTGGCGCTGGTTGCGTGGAGGCGGTCGATCTCTGCCGTCGTGCAGTCTGTGGCACATTATCCAACCGTTTACAGCTGAAATCCACTCACATTTCGTGTTTTGGTCGTGTGGATGTCCAGCCCTGGTTACCATGCACCAGAAACTAGGTCACTGAGAAAAGTTCTGTGTTGTCATAGACAAGTGCGATTAATTGTGTAAAAAAAGTTTTACGCGTTAATCACGATTAATTAATTACAGAGAATTAACGCGTTAAATTTTTTTTTACACAATTAATCGCAAATAAATCAAAGTCCCAGGCCTAGTTTAAATCTATAATAAACTGCATTATGTTAACATATGTTGCTACATGTCAAAGGGAAAAATGACAGTCATTGTTATTGTTTCAGGACAAAATCGCTCGATATGTGGTGCTCAGGAATGTGTTGGAAAGAGCTAAAATTGTTAAAGTTTTAAAAGTGATGGTTACTTGGCGTAACTACAGTTCTAGGAGTGTGTGTGTCGCCCACCTACAAACATTGATATTGGCTCCCCTCTTTGACAAATGTCAGCTCCTCTGAGATGGATCAAAGCATTACCCACGACAGTCATGCCCCGTCCTGGCACAGCCTCAGGTTCTTTATAAGCCCTGCCCTCTCCCTTCTTTGATCCAGCTCAGCAGATCCGGTCCAGTCCAGAGCACAGTCCGGCCCCTGATGACTTGTTTGTGACTTGGACATGCCTCCTTGGCCCTTGTCACCTCAGTTAACTAAGACCCTGGGGAGAGACTATGCCCTGCTGTTCGACCGCCTTCCCCCTCTTTTCCCTTGTTTCTTCATTAATTTATTGATGGAGCTGCGTTTACTTTCTTTACTTTCTGATTCTGTATCATAAATTCAAAACGTATGCTATGTATATGGGTCTTTTCTGCCTCTTTGTCCTTCAAACCTCATTTATTATTCACACACAGACGCACACTTGTTCTCACAGCGAGGCTTCTGTGAACGACTTTCTGACACATGATCGACAGCTGACATTATGACAGATGGGAACATGATACTGATTGATGGATGGGTGAACGAGGAAGTGATTTTATGCAGAATTTTAAATAAGCAGTGGTAGAATACACCATTATTTTCACCAAGCATAATTAGTATGACAATTTACATTTTACAACAGCATTAAAAAACAAAAACATCTGCTCGTTCTGTAGTTAAATGTCATCCGTTCCCCTCTTTTCTGCTCATCAAAATCAGAGTAATTTTAATCAGAATGAGATCATTTTGAAGTTACAGAGAGCTGGATGATTTTCTGAATTGCTGGTTTCGGTGAACAGATGGGCGAACATGCAGTCACGGACAATAAAGTGTGACAATTAAATATAAGATCAGAGCGTATCAGAGCATTTACTGTCGGAGCGCCAGTCTCTTAAAACTGATTTATTGTTGAGTGGAGCCCATTATGAGCTTTTAAGCCAAATTAATATTGGAGAGATTAATTATGGTGCTGTAATGTGTTGAGAACAATGTAACAATGAGTGATTCTCAAAGCGAAATGTGTCCGGTTTGAATTCAATTCATGCAACTCAGTGTTTGAAGGTGCATTGTGGGAAATGTAGTTACTGTATAAAGGTGAAATATACACTCGACCGGAAAAGGGTGGCTTGCCCTCTCCAGGTTGGGGGAGAGCTCCTGCCTCAAGTGGAGGAGTTTAAGTATCTCGGGGTCTTGTTCACGAGTGAGGGAAGGATGGAGCGTGAGATTGACAGACGGATCGGTGCAGCAGCTGCAGTAATGCGGTCGTTGTATCGGTCTGTTGTGGTGAAGAAGGAGCTGAGTCGAAAGGCGAAGCTCTCGATTTACCGTCGATCTACGTTCCTACTCTCACCTATGGTCATGAGCTTTGGGTCATGACCGAAAGGACAAGATCCCGGATACAAGCGGCCGAAATGAGTTTCCTCCGCAGGGTGGCTGGGCGCTCCCCTAGAGATAGGGTGAGGAGCTCTGTCACCCGGGAAGAGCTCGGAGTAAAGCTGCTGCTCCTCCACATCGAGAGGAGTCAGCTGAGGTGGCTCGGGCATCTGTTCCGGATGCCTCCTGGACGCCTCCCTGGGGAGGTGTTCCAGGCATGTCCCACTGGGAGGAGGCCCCAGGGAAGACCTAGGACACGCTGGAGGGACTACGTCTCTCAGCCTGGGAACGCCTTGGGGTTCCTCCAGAGGAGCTGGAGGAAGTGTCCAGGGAGAGGGATGTCTGGGTGTCCCTGTTTAGACTGCTGCCTCCGTGACCCGGCCCCGGATAAAGCGGAAGAAGATGGATGGATGGATGGATGGATGGATGGATGGATATACAGAACACACTGCTCAGTAACAGGCCTGTCCTTCTACACTTATGCACTGCAATGGTTCTTCATTTGTCGTACAGCTCAGAGACACGAGATCTCTGAAGGTCTCCAAAGAAACCGGACAGGTCAGAAAATTCTCAACAAGTGAAATCTTCTCAGCCATTTTAGCAGCAAGAGACTGAGCAATATAAAAAAGTTGGCTGTACTGGTTTCAGACTGATCCAAGGCCCCATGAGCAGCAATAAATCAGATCACAGGTTAGAATTATCACATGAGTAAAGGCATGGTTTTAGGACTTAAGGAAAGTTACACAGACAGTTCTTCCTTCTCATCCTGACATCTCATAAAAGAAGAACATTTTGGTCGGAGGGAGTTGCAGGACAGTAAGTGCAGCTGCTTTCAGTCTGAGGCAGGTTTAATCACACATAGGTCACAGCATAGTTTCATAGTTAACTCCTGAAGAGGTTAGTGTGGCCAGGATTTAGGTTTAGGGATTTTGGGATGGTTGTTTCTCAGTAAAATCTCTCTGCAGCAACTCTACAGCAGGGGTTTTAAATTCACCATTTTTTTATTTTTTATTTTTAGAAACACTTCTAACTTGAGATGATACTTTAATATGTCAAGCACTACAGAATTAACAGTGCAGAAGCAATCAAAAAGCGCCCAAAGCTCTCATCACTTGTGGTTCCCAAAGTGGGGTCTGGGGCCCTGTATTTTAATTCAACTTCAATTTCAATTTATTCATTATTTCAGACCAGGCCCGTTGACAGGTTTGCTGGGGCCCGGGGTAAAAAGGCCTCACATGGGCCCACTTACAATAAAAAATATATGCAAAGAAACCATGTCTGGGCCCCTCTGACCCTGAGGCCCAAGACAACAGACCCCTTGACCCCCCCCCCCCCCCCCCCCATTGACAGATCTGTTTCAAACACGTAGTTTTGGTCCACAACAAATAAAACAACAAAAATATAATTAGTCAATAAAAATATTAAGCACATAAAAAATAAAATCTAATTCAAATTTCAGCCATCAGTCAGTGTTTTTGTAATGTTTTTGTTAAATAATACAGAGAAAAACATGAATAGAGGGAAGTTCTATAGTTTGGGGTCCACGTGGAATTTTTGGAAATTTAAGGGGCCCTGAGCTAAACAAACAATAACAAGGTAGCTTTGACCTGTTGGACATTATTATAATATAAATACTTGTTATAAAATATTATCCTGTGTATTTTAATGACAGAAACACTTGTTTACTCAAGAATAATAATTCAGTATAAAAATGATTTCACAGACCAGGTGATATTATGTTTCTGATCAGAAGCAAAATCACACACGTGGGACACACTTTACCATTAACATTTTAAGTACTTTACAATTATAATTTATACAGAGGTGCAAGGTGCTCGGGGCCCCAGAACAGAGGGCTGAACAACTTTGAATCACTACAGCAGTAAGAAGTTTGCACTGCCTGTGGTCGGCTCTCACTTTGCAGCGCGTGCTATGCTTCTTGAGCTCGTATACACAAGGACAAATGAAGTAAGAAACAAAAAAAAAACACAAAAAAAGACAAAGCAGAGAAAAGAAAGCAAGATGGTGGTGAGTATAATACATAAGTTAATTTAGCTCAGAGCAAGAATGACGAGTTTTTAATGTTTATACACTGTAAAAAATATCTGTAGATTTCATGGTAAAAATCTGTAAATTCTCAACAGTAAAAGACCGTAATTGATATATCGGTAAAATACTGTTTTAGTTACGGTAATTAACTGTAATATTAAAAATAAGGCAAAATTGTAATTTTTTAGTTTTATTTTTTGTAATGTACACAGTATAGCACTGTTAAAAAAAATGAGTCCAGTGTTTATTACAGTTTAACACATTTTAAAAGATAACTTTAAATTTTACAGTAAATGCTGATTAAAATGTAAACTGTAAAATATACAGTTAATCTATTTTTTGAAAGATTAATAACTTAATTTTACAGTAAATAATAATAAAAACTCAAGTCAAAAACTGTAACATTTGTGATAATATTATACTGTAAAATGAAATAAAGGCCTCTTGTAATTTTTACGGTAGAATTCTGGCAACCACAGCTGCCAATTTTTTACCGTAAAATTTACAGATTTTTTTTTACAGTGTAGGCCTACTTGTTTTAAAAAAAATGTTATTGTACATTTAACATTTTTTGTTACTATTATATTTTTTTATTATGTAAAAGTGATGAACAGTAGTGAGTGGGGGCCATTGTGATTTTTTTCTCAAGCAGCAACTCTAAATATATTCATGCATCATACCAAAATCACAAACTGTCATGTGACCCTGCCCAACAATAATAACGATTAGATGAATTTGTCCTGTTGTTATTTATTACTTAGAGCTTCTGTGTGGAGAAGAGTCACATACGCTGGCTCTGAGGGACCGTCCCGCTCGTCCCTGGGGTCAGCAGCTTATCGAGTGAATCAAAGCCCTGTCGTGCTGTGAAATCCTGAAGTTGTTTGTGTGTATAATTAGTGTGGTGCGACTCCTCTCCTGACAGATGTGGCCATGCGTGTCCTGTGCTGCATAATTAACCATCACTGATTATTAGCCTCGTGTATAGGCCTCGCTCGGGTTGCTACGGTGCTGCTGGGTTCTTTCTTATCTGCTTCCTGGTCTCGTTCTCAGCTCCGCCGCACGGGCGCGACCCCAGCGTGACCCCCGTTTAGTTCAGACAGACCCAGGACGGAGCGATAATAAGACGAGGGACAGGGGAGGGCGCTAGCTTCTCTGTCTGATAAACACTCGAGTAACACTGGAGATGAGACAGAGTGCTTCTGACAGATAACACAGAAGCACGAGTTAGACGTTTAATCCAGCCACAGAGGGTCACAGGCCGGTCCCAAGCCTGGATAAATGGTGAAGGTTCCATTAGGAAGGGCGTGGATACGGAAGCGTATTGCGTTCACCTGAAAAAAAAAGTTTCTGTTTTAATGAGCTAAGTTTGTTCTGTTTTTATGAGAAAAGTTCTGTTTTTATGAGTAAAATTTCTTCTGTTTTTATGAGAAAACTTCTGTTTTTATGAATAAAATTTGTTCTGTTTTATGAGAAAAGTTCTGTTTTTATGAGAAAAGTTCAGTTTTTATGAGTAAAATTTGTTCTGTTTTATGAGAAAAGTTCAGTTTTTATGAGTAAAATTTGTTCTGTTTTTATGAGAAAAGTTCTGTTTTTATGAGAAAAGTTCAGTTTTTATGAGTAAAATTTGTTCTGTTTTTATGAGAAAAGTTCTGTTTTTATGAGAAAAGTTCTCTTTTTTTGAGTAAAATTTGTTCTGTTTTTATGAGAAAAGTTCTGTTTTTATGAGTAAAATTTGTTCTGTTTTATGAGAAAAGTTCAGTTTTTATGAGTAAAATTTGTTCTGTTTTTATGAGAAAAGTTCTGTTTTTTTGAGTAAAATTTGTTCTGTTTTTATGAGAAAAGTTCTGTTTTTTTGAGTAAAATTTGTTCTGTTTTATGAGAAAAGTTCTGTTTTTATGAGAAAAGTTCTGTTTTTATGAGTAAAATTTGTTCTGTTTTTACGAGAAAAGTTCAGTTTTTATGAGTATAAATAACTTGGGTTTTTATGACAAAAGTAAATTCATGTCTATCACAACCAGTAAACGTTTAGCTCGTATTGAAGAGTTGCTCGCTAAAGAAAGGGCGTAAATGTCCCAACTACTTCGTTTAATACGGTTTTATTTTACTCTAGGCTTGAGACACTGGAGATTCTGCTTTCGTTAAGTAATATTGACGTATAATCATTAGTTTTTCGACTCTGCGCAGACATCTCAGGTCTTTGAGATTGACTTTGAATTCCTCTCCCCCCAAAAGTGGAACAAGATAATAAGGACCATTATCCACATAAAACAGAAAATTATTTTACTCGTAAAAACAGGATTTTTTCTCTCATAAAAACAGAACTAACTTTGCTCATTAAAACAGAAACTTTTTTTTTCAGGTGAACACAATACGCTTCCAGTACGTGGAACCAAATCAATAAACAAATGATTTCCCTGTGGCGAGCCCCGAAGGGAAAATCCAACGGAAAAATGTTGTATTTAAAGTAAGACACAAAATAAAATAATGCACAATTCCCCCAAAATAATAATGTATTACACAGGCAAGGTAGGTGAAGTGTCTTGCCCAAGGACACAACGGCAGTATCCAATGCCAGCAGTGGGGGGTCAAACCGCTAACCTTGATAAAATGAACATATAGCGTTGGCAGGGGTTCAGTAGGTAGGGTCTGGAAGCCAGAGGGTCAGTGGTTCACGTCCCAGCCCGGACATAGTGTGGAGCCTTAACTTCAGGGCGCTGCCGAGGTGCACCTGAGCAAGGCACCAACCCCCGGCATGCTCCAGGTTGCACTGACAAGTTCTTATTAAGAAATAGAAATGGCAGAGAGATCATAATGAACCTGCCAAATCTATGTAGAATGTAAATAATGTTAGTGTATGTTTTCATTCATATTGTGCAGCCCTAAAGTAAAATTGTTAAACCTGTAGCTTTAGATATGTGTTTATTTTCTTAGTTGCCTAGTCAAATAAAGCTCCCGTCATCTAACTTGCAGATGTAAGATAGTGAGGGGCTCTTTTGGCTCAACTTTCTTTTGGCTCCCCATTCACTCAGAGCTTTTTATTTAGGCTTAATTTAGCAATTATGAATGTTTTTGTATTGGTAGAAGAAAAATTAATCAGTGTTTTCAGTAAAAGGCTTATTTTTATGCAGTTTGCTAAAATACAGTAAGCTCATCTGTCTCCAGTCTAATGAAAATGCAGTCAGATGCTGCTTCTTTTTTATTTTTGCTCATTTTTTAACTTTAACTTTGCATTTAAATCCACGAGCCATCTCTCTCTGTTGCTCTGTGTACCTGCCCTGTGCCTCTACACTCTCTGTCTTTGGAGCACTTACTTCTTTTACAAAATGATATGATCTTTGCTGCATGGTGTGCCCAGCAAAATAAAATTTCATTCTGCCTGCACGGACTTTTAGCAGAGCTGAGCAGGAACAGCTGAAGATTCGTCTCTTCATCCGCAGTGGGATTCACTCGAAAGAATCAGCTCTTAAAACCAGATCATTAGCGAACAACCCCTCACTAATGTAAGACTTTATTAAGATTCAATATATTAATTATTGAATAGGAATACATTAATAGAATCCTAATTAAGTCTCACGCTTGCATGTTATATGAGATTAAATGATGTATACTTAAAACCCTCTGCCTCATACATAATTTATTTTTTATTCAAAGCAAGTAACACATTATTAAATTCATTCCCAGATGTTGTAACTTAAGATCAGTTTATTGTTTTGTATTTACTCATCCGTCCACTGGAGGGCGCTTGGTTGTTATGCCTGGTACCCAGCTCACTCTATTTAGAGACTCTGAAGGCTTTCTCAGCTGTTGCAGAGTGTGAAGGTCTTGTCTACAGGTGCTAAACAACCGCTGTATAATTTTGGACCGTGTTGGAATTTTGGAAACGAAATGCCAGATGCCTTTGACGCGAATGTGTGCCTCCTGCTTTTTCTGCGAGTTAACTACCGAGGGCGGCTACTGTGTTACTTGCAGTAGCCTAAAATATAAATTGAGAGTCTAAAAAGCTTGAATTTGTCGTTTTATGGGCGCGTCTCGCTCATTGTTCCTCGTATGCGCCATGTGCGTCTTGGGACTCCATCAAAGTCAATGCATTTTCCTATATTAATCTTTCTAAACGCGGCAGGACTCTTTGGCAGTATACCTCTATGCGCTCTGTCTATTCTCAGTGGACCCCTCTCTCTCTCTCTCTCCCTCTCTCTCTGTCTCTCTCTGCTCCAGATCTCTCCACCCTCCTCTCTCCTCTCCTCCCGTCGCCTTATTATCCACAAACCGAAAGCCCAGCGCGAAGTGATGCTCCGGTCTCTCCTCCTCCTCCTCCGTCTCTATACGACGCACAAACATGGGATTTAAGCGGACTGTTTTACGCAAGCGACGCGCGAAAGGACGGAGGTGAACGCACTTTATTTAGTCTCAAGTAAAGGACGAGACGTAAAAAAAAAAGGACGAGGATATTTTTGGGGGATTTAGCGCTGGCCCCAGGGGGGGAGACGGTCCCGTAGGAGGACGCAGTGAATGTTTTTTGTGCATGTTTTTGTGAGCGGAGAGCGAGACAAGACTGGATAAGTGGATTGGCTTAAACGCTACATTTACAAATTTGGATGCTGGACAATTTAAGGATTTCTTCTGTAAATTTTGTGGTTTATTTTTCGTCTCTGGAGCAGCACTTGGCGACAGCGGAGAGGTGCACTTGACATGGGACAAGTCAGAACTGGAGAACAGACTGTTTTATAAGGTGGTCGCCGAGTTGTTGGAGCGATTTTAGTGCGTGGAAACTGGACAGAGATCTCGTCTTTGAACAAGCGCAGCGCATGATTTTTGTCTTGTCTTGTAGTTTACTGACTGCACAGTGGCTACAGCAGCCTTTAAAACAGTGGGAAGCCTATACATAAATGCGCAGGAAGATTTTGAAACTAGAAGAAGCTCGCTTTGGAGAGACTTACGAGAGTTTTTGAGGAATAATGTTTGCTAGAATTGAATTAATGGCTGGTCCTGGGGCAGAGATGAAGATGGAAACCCATGGAAACTACTACTGGCTCACACTGGATTCATCCAAGCAAAGTCATCCACTCTGCCAATAAGTAGCGAGTTGTAAAGGCTGGAAACAAAACTTGACTTCTTTTCTTCTTTTTAGGAATGGGTGGATTCATGTAGAAACTTTGCACATAGATGTGAACATGATGTCTTTCTACTTCCCTCCATTTTTTGCTACAAGATGAAAAGCAGCAATATTAGCATCAGACTGAATGGCTTGCTACTTACTACTGATGCCCATTAGCACAAGCTTAGCCGCGTTTAGCAGAAGTTCATTATACTTTTAATACAGGAGCATTATTCTCCAGGGCACTGAAACTATGGCTTGATTTAGTTTGAGGAGTTTTTTTTTTTTCCTTTTTGGACAGTTTACCACATTGGTGTCCATTAGCACAACGTTAGCAGAGGTTAGCAGTACTTTAATGTGACTATTCCATTATATCTGCATTAGAGTTGAACGATTTTGAAAAAAAATCAAATTTTTCTGACAGATGTTGAGGTTTACGATATATTTTTTAAATTTACAGCAGTTTACATTATAAGCATGTGATGGAGCATTGACAGGTGAGAGAAAACAAAAATTCACTGCTCAAATAATACAAGAAATCACTGTCTGTAGAGGTCTAAACTACAGTTGAAGCATGATTTATACACATTAAGACCCTGCAGACGGGATATTGTAGTTCTCTGCCGTGAACATTAAATCACATAAATAATTGAAACCTTTGCTATTTCCATTTCCATTCGATTTTGATTCATTGTGCAGCCCTAAAGTGGACATATTGGATAAAAGCTGGGCTAAGTCAAACTTTCCTTGATAACTAGTGCAAGTTTTGATGTTGTATCTTTGTAGGCAACGTGTCCAAGGCTTGACCAAGCGTGGACAGATTGCTAACAGACAAGGAGTGGTGCTAAAAACGTATGTAGGTAGCTGAAGTTGAAGTTTAACGGACTACAACTTGCATGGACTCTCACCATGAAGTCAGTTTTCTTCAGCCGGTTCTTCATACTTCTACCCTGGGTGCTAATCGTCATCATCATGATTGACATCGACAGCAAACGCACAATCCGCTCTCCCATGTCGGCACGCGGCAGAGCACAACGGACCGCGGCGGCTAACCTGTCGGCCTTGCCCATGATCTACGCCATCACGCCGACGTACACGCGGCCGGTGCAGAAAGCCGAACTGACGCGGCTAGCGCAGGCCTTCAGGCAGGTGCCCCGCTTCCACTGGATCGTTGTGGAGGACGCGTCCACGAGATCGGAGCTGGTGACCAAGTTTCTGTCCCGCTGCGGAGTCACGTCGTACACGCACCTGCACATTTTCACGCCGCGCAGGTTCAAGCGCGTCGGCATGCCTCGGGCGACGGAGCAGAGGAACGCGGCGCTGACGTGGCTCAGGCAGCACCGCACGAAGAAGGACGCCGGCGTGGTGTTCTTCGCCGACGACGACAACACGTACAGCCTGGAGCTATTCGACGAGGTAAGAGCTAACTGTGTCCAGTGTGACTCAAAGCGGAACTCAGTACGTTTTTTACCTTAAATAATCTTGTTTTGGAGTTCGTGTGATGGTTAAATGTGTTGTTGTCGGGTGAATAAAGCATCCTGCATCTCCCTCTGCTGGCTTGGGGTTGAAATGACACTTGCAAGACTGTGCATTGTCGACCTGGTGTCACAGAAGTCTCGGGTCTCGCAAGAAAGCGGCACATCCTGGTTAGCAAAACAACAAGTTAGCGATGGCTTTATTTTTCAGTTTTCATTCGTGGCGGAGTGGCCAAATGTAAAAAAAAAAAAACTGTACAGATACGTGAAGGGGAAAATGAAAGTAAAGACAAGCGAGGGGTAACACAGGAGACAACTGAGCTTGTGAGTATTTACGATAGTGCTTTACTCTCAAATATAGGAGGAGAATGAAGACATGAATTACTGAGTTCCGCTTTAACAACACTTTAGCATGAACAGGTGCATTGTGGGTAACACTTCTTGATGTCAGAGATGTAATGCAACCCACATAAACAGATTTAAAGCAGAATCATGAAACTTTGCTTGTTTCTTCGCTGTTTTGGTTGCGTTTTCTCTACGGCGCTCCCCCTACATGTCAGAGTAAAAACTTATGTGGCCCCATGTCTGACCCCTGTGTGACCCCTTGCTTGGCTTGACTCTTGTTTTCTCCTCCTCGTATTCATACAAATGTTTCCTCCTCCTTTTGGGCCGAAATGATGCCATAGCTGACTTGTTTTTATGGTTTAATGGAATGTGTTGCTTTCTTACGAGAACGGAGACTTCAGGGAGACAGAGTTGGTTCCCCCATTCTTGCAAAGCTGTTTTGTTTTTTTTGTTTTGTTTTGCGTGCCCACAGTACATCATATAATACATTATTTGGGTTAGATTATAAAAAAATGGGTATAGAAACTTGTTACAGATTTGTTGGACATGAAGCTTAAAAACATTCCACAACATACACGGTCATAAAAGTTTTAAAGGGGCAATATTATGCAGAATAAACTTTTTATAAGCTTTCTCTAATGCAGTTGTGTCCAAATTGCGGCCCGGGGTCCAATTGTGGCATGGGTTAAGATTTCATATGGCCCTCAGCTTCTATGACAAAATGTATTATTTATGACCCACGAGAGTTTCTGTAGCTTGACCTTGCATTTGTGCATCTCATCAACTACTTTGCCTTTTGTCTTCTAACTAATTGGTTGGAAAATACTTGCAGATGTGTCTCTAGATTACACAATAAGTCAGTGTAAGTTTGATATGGTATTAGAAATTCTGTCATTACTCATAGTAAAGTGGTAAAAATATATGACCTAGAAGAGATGTTTTTTAATGTTCAAAGATGTTATTTTGTTGGGACTTAGATTTTGTGGTCAAAGAAATTACCGTATTTTCCGCACTATAAGGCGCACCTAAAAGCCTTTAATTTTCTCAAAAACCGACAGTGCGCCTTATAATCCGATGCGTCTTATATATGGATCAATGTTGGTTAATTATGGCTACCGTATTCAGGGGGCGTCGCCGAAGTGACAGGTTTTAAAAGCAAAGCTGGCTCTACATTCTGCTCAACCAGACTTATCCCAAATCATACGTGAGTCCTAAAACTTAAGCAGTTGTCCTTTTGTTGTCCTAGTTGTCCCGAAAATGATACCAGCGCGGAGTCTGAAGCAGTTGTTGTCTGATAAAACATAAGAAGTACCGTTGCTAATTGTGTTAGCTCCTGTATGTAATGGCGAATCTCCGCAGGTGATGCGCAGATGCTCAATCTGTCTTTAAAATTATTTTAGCGACTGAATAGAGAATAGAGCTTTAAAATGAGGTATAACATGTCCATATTCAGCTAATTTTAGCCATGGTTAGTTGTGTTCAAACCACTCTGTTGTAAAAATAACTTAGCATCGCAGAGCGGGGATAGACAGCAAAAAGACGACACGGTATGGGATGAATGAGATGCAGTAGTGTGACTGTATAAACTATAAAGTTACCCCTATATAAGTACTCGTATCGGTAAGTACTCAAATGGAAGTACTCGTACTCGTATCGGTTTGAAAAAAAGTGGTATCGGTGCATCCCTAGTTTTCAACGAGGGAGTTGTAAGAACGCTGGTTTGTATTCTATTAATAAAGTTTGACTGACTGACTTATCTGACTGTTTTATTGACATTCCCTTTAGCGCAGCGCCATCTAGTGGATGCGCCTTATAATGCGGTGCGCCCTATATATGAAAACAGTTTTAAATTAGGCCATTCATTGAAGGTGCGCCTTATAATCTGATGCGCCTTATAGTGCGGAAAATACGGTAAATGATAAGTACATGGCTTTTGAAAACAAAATACTGTAAATGCGTTCAATTCCTACTGTAGAAAACATCAGGAGGGACTGTCAGCCCTTGGACATTTGCACATCTTCAAATCTGGCCCTCTTTGGAAAAAGCTTAGAAACCCCTGCTCTAATGTTATAATGTTATTCCATGAGTAATCCTGTGTTCTCCGCCCACTCCAGGAAGCATTGACCAATCAACAACAATCCCTCTACATCCAGTCTGCTCTCATTCATTTATCCAAAAAACAGTGTACAGCTTTGTTTCCACTGAATCCTCACCAACATTTTTTCATTTTGTACTAAAATGGCATCATACAAAAAAGCTCTTCCCACTGCTCTTTCTTTATGGCAGTAGTACTTATTCAAAACATTTTCTTTAGTCGCATAATGTTTTTAAAGGTTTTAAAACGTGCTGCTGTTCTAGAGGTGACCGAGGCTGGTTTAAAAACATGAATAAAAGCCTAATATATCTCCTTAAAAACTATCTGAAGTATGTCTTGTAGTAAACAGGCAACTACATTGAAACATTCCTCAACAATTCCCCAACGGGACGGCCTTATGTGTTAACTCAGTATAGGCTCCATGCAGTACTGAGTATGTGCTGCTTGTACTGCAGGAGGTATAAATGAGAACTGACAGCTACAGGTGTCACATTGCTTCGTATATGGTCTCTGTGCTATTCCATGCCACACTTCAGAAATTACTATAGATTTATGGCAGCGACGTCGAATGAAAAGCGGGCTTCCTGATTGCTTTTTCAATAAGGTCAAGGTTTTATAGATTAATCAATTTCCTGATCCACTCTGCATGAAGGGGATATATTCGTGTTGTGTGTCATGTGTGAAGCAAATCTCTTACCTCAAGAAAAAACACTCACAAGACTATCTTCAAACTTCAAAACTGCAGTATGTCCAAATGCCTCTTTACATCACTAACATACAAAGTAATCATTTTAGTGCATTAAGTTTGTCTGTTGCTAGTGAATGGAGATTTTAGCATTGGATTAACAAGGATTTTATAACCTGTGATTTGCACTTTAAAAAATCTGCAAAAATTGACAGTACTACATTGTTCAAGGTTTTAGTAACTTAATATTTCTTCAACATAACTCATTTAATTCAAGTTTGATGGAATTATCTTGAGCAGAGGTGGGAAAAAGTACTTCAAAACAGTATTAATCAACAAGTAGAAGTAAAAGTATCCCACAGAATTGCCAATAAGTAAAAGTAAAAAGCTACTGAAAGAGTACATTTTATTAAAGTTAATAGTTTTTACTGCTACTAGCACTACGAGTACTGCAATTATGACTATTATTGCTACTACTATTTCAACTTACAGCCTAATACTAACACTACTACTTCTACTTCTACTACTGTTGCTGCAGCTACTACTACTACAAATTCAAGAAATACTCAGTTCTATTCAAATAAACTTTGGTCCGTCATATGTACTTGTTAATATGATTAATTAATTAAAGAGGTGTACAATATCCTATAACCTACAAATTCTCATAATCCTCACTTATTTGGGCAGTTTTTTAAATTTTCTTTTATGGGGCGTAACGATACAGTAACTGTCAATGTACAATTTTTTTTCCTACGATACAAATATATCGATACACAATACCCTGTATAGAAGCGTATTGTTTTCAGGTAGTGTGGATATATACATGGAAAAAAATAGATAATGTCAGAAATATCAATATTAGAAATTTGCATGTTAAAATAAAACCACATATGGATTTTTGGGTGTAATTTTTGTGTTTTAATGAAATAAAATGTTTTATTCAACTTCTGTGCTCACTGTTCCTTGGACATAATCAGCCCTGGCTGCGATGCTACATTTGAGAGTAAACTTTTATGATTTTTGGCAAAAAGTTGCTGTATTGATTATCGATACTGAAGGTGTTGAATCGTATCAAATCGTAGCCAATATTGTTCTTGAATTGTATCGAAACTCTAATGGATACATATCGTATCATCACAAAAACATATCGTTACACCCCTAATCTTTTAGGCTACGTAGTTCAGCCGCCTACATTAGTATTGTAGTAGTATTGTAGTAGTATTGTAGTAGTATTGTAGTAGTATTGTCCAGTAAGTGATTCCACTCAGTGTGCATAAAGGAAGTAAGCATCTAAACACATACAGTGTATTAAAGATATTATTAGATTAGATTATTTTTTTCGACTGCTGAGAAACCAGCGACTGTTTGTCCTTTTTTGAAAAACGCTGCATGCGTCAGGCCCCGCCCTTCACTGTTCCTTTCCAAGGAACTCCTCCACAGCGACGTGCACGAGCGTTGGAACACGAGTGTTTGTTTACAGCCGGCATCAGCAGAGATTCACCTCAACCTAGACCTGCAGTGTTTGTCTGCGCGACCTTTGACCTAGTTCCCCACACAGACCCAGTCACACACACATGCAGAAATATGTCTCCTGCTGTTGGTAGCATTAGCAAACTGACGGTTGCTGTGCAGTTGAAATGGTTCAACAGATAAAGAAAAAAGGCATTTTCTTCAAGATAAGATAAACCTGTCCAGTAGAAACTTGACGACCAATGCATCGTCTGAAGCCTTTTCTGTTCCTACAGCACACGCCATCGTTTGAAAGAATCGCCAAGAACCACACAGGGTTTTATTCTGCTCTTCTACAGTTTTTCTCCTCCTCCTCTGGTACACTTCAAAAACAGTTTTCCTTTTGCGACCGCCCGGTTCACGGTTTTCCTCGAGCCATTGTGCTCTTTGAAGTCAGGCTGCGCTACGATGAGGCTCGGCTAACGCTGGGCTACATAAACATACTGCGTACTCATGCACAGGCACAAGAACGTGCACGTATCGCCGAAACCAGGAAGTCAGAATGATTGGCGAGTCCCTGGAACAATGGTTAACGTACTCATGACGAAAACGATTGGATGAGGTTTTTTAAGTCCCACAGAGTCCACAGTTTATTAATATTATTATTATATTTTCTAATACATCAATTTATAAGCCTTATACAGGGCAATGAAGGTAGTTTTAATAAATATTGCAAAAAGATGAACTTATAAAGATCCTCCCTAATATCTTTAAGCAGCCTATATCACTGTTTTCCAAAGTGGGGCCCGGGCCCCCTGGGGGTCTGTGAAGGTACTGCAGGGGGGCCCTCAGAGGCTGTCTTTATTAAGTACATTGAAAAAAAAAGTTTGTTTAACATAAAGTACAGTTATATACTTATATAACTATTACTTTAAAACCATTTTTAGCCAACAGTCAGTGTTTTTCGTAAGGTTTTTATAGAAATCTATGAAGAAAAACATGACGTATTATTTTGAATAGAGGGAAGTCGTATAGTTTGGGGGTCTGCGGGGGATTTTTGGAAATTTAAGGGAGCCGCCACTCTCTTAACTTTGGGAATGGCTGGCCCCATGCATCAGAACGCATTTTGGAGAATCTCATTATATCCTTCGTAACATTTTGAAATGTGAACACTGAGGAAAACGACCTAATACTACCAATACATCTTCTCTTACTATTACTGCTCTCATTTCTACTACTAACACTACTACTACAAAATACTTAATGTTTACAGCACTTAAGCAGTACTTTATAGTAGCAGGCTAATATACAGATTTCACAGATAACATTTATAGCTCACCACTCACATTTTTCTCTCTCAAGGCATGGTTTCCCGTTTCCATGATCTGTGAAACTATGGAGAGACACAGAGTATGTGCTTTGCAAAAAGAAGACAGCACTTTTCTCAAGAAAATATTTTGTGTAAAAGTACTTTGTTTGGCAAGGTACACACGAGAAGGTGGAGCAGAAGTAGTAGTAACAGTAGTAGCAGATGTAGATATGTGTTAGTAGTTGTTACAAAAATACATTTATATTCATAATTTAGTTTATTTTTAAATGATATTTTATTTGATATTATTGCAGTAACTTAAACAGAATGTTTAAGGAAGTAAAAAGCTTTACCCTCTGCTGCCCTCTGCTGGTTTGTTTACCTGTTTCTTTATGGCTATAGTAAAGTAATTATTGGAAACATTTTCTTTTAGTCACATAATGTTTTTTAAAGTGTGTTGCTTCTGTTCTAGAGATAAAAAATATGAATAAAAGCATAATAAAGCCCCTTTTGTACAATTTTCTAAAACATACTTTTTTAAGTCTATAAAGAAGTAAAAATATTTTGTGTAAAAGTACTTTGTTTGGCAAGGTACACACGAGAAGGTGGAGCAGAAGTAGTAGTAACAGTAGTAGCAGATGTAGATATGTATTAGTAGTTGTTACAAAAATACATTTATATCCATAATTTCGTTTATTTTTAAATGATATTTTATTTGATATTATTGCAGTAACAGTAGTAATACTAGCAGCAGTAGTCGAAGTAGTAGTAGAGTTGCAGTACCCTGTAGTAGTAGCAGCAGATTTGTATTAGTGCTTGTTGCTAAAAAAAAAAAAAAAAAGCATTTATATTGTATTTTTAGTTTACATTTTTTCTTATTACTTGTTATTTTGAAATAACAGTAGTAGTATTTGTAGTACTTTGTAGTACTTTTACACAAAATATTTTCTTGAGAAAGTGCCGTCTTCTTTTTGCAAAGCTCTGTGTGTGTCTCCATAGTTTCACAGATCATGGAAACGGGAAACCATGCATTAACTGCACGATGATGCATTCAGGCGCGCTTCGTAACATTTTGAAATGTGAACACTGAGGAAAACGACCTAATACTACCAATACATCTTATCTTACTATTACTGCTCTCATTTACTACTACTAACACTACTACTACAAAATACTTAATGTTTACAGCACTTCAGCAGTACTTTATAGTAGCAGGTAATATACAGATTTCACAGATAACATTTAGAGCTCACCACTCACATTTTTCTCTCTCAAGGCTGTGGTTTTGTCAGTGCATTATTCAGTCCATTGATTTCTCTGTGATCTCTGTTGACATCCTACACGACGTCTTCTAACATAACCCAATTTCATCAGTGTTTCCAAATGAACAACCTGACGTTTAATGTTCAATATGAAGCCAAAATGATGCTAAAGTGAAAAAGCAGCTAATGCACTTTGGAGAGCTGCCCAGAGCCGAGAGAGAGAGGTGAAATGTGTCGAGGCCAAACTGCTGAGTCATTTAGGGAATAAACCCGAAACATTTTATTTCATAATGCGTTAGACACTTTTTTGCAGAGGTGGAAGAAGTACTCAATTTGTACTCAATTAATAATAATAATAATAAATACAGTCACTTCAGTTTACTATTACTCAAAAAAATGTGAAAGCAGTCAATAGTTTTACTCAAGTATAAGTAAAAAGTATGTTTGAGCTACTACTACAAATACTATATTACTAACTAAACTAAAAATACAATATAAATGCATTTTTTTAGCAGCAAGCACTAATACAAATCTGCTACTACTACAGGGTACTGCAGCTCTACTACTACTTCGACTACTGCTGCTAGTATTACTACTGTTACTGCAATAATATCAAATAAAATATCATTTAAAAATAAACTAAATTATGAATAAATGTATTTTTGTAACAACTACTAATACATATCTACATCTGCTACTACTGTTACTACTACTTCTGCTCCACCTTCTCGCGTGTACCTTGCCAAACAAAGTACTTTTACACAAAATATTTTTACTACTTTATAGACTTAAAAAAGTATGTTTTAGAAAATTGTACAAAAGGGGTTTTATTATGCTTTTATTCATATATTTTTACCTCTAGAACAGAAGCAACACACTTTAAAAAACATTATGTGACTAAAAGAAAATGTTTCCAATAATTACTTTACTATAACCATAAAGAAACAGGTAAACAAACCAGCAGAGGGCAGCAGAGCGCATCTCTGCTGTGCTTAGAATCAGAGATAAAAAGCTTTTTACTTCCTTAAACATTCCTTAAATATGAAAAGCTGTGTGGAATTAGTGGAAACAGAGCTGTACACTGTTTTGTTTTTTGTATAAATGAATGAGACTGGATGTAGAGGGCTTTTTGATTGGTCAGTGCTTCCTGGACTGGGCGGAGCCTTGTGGAACCGAGCGTTCTGAGGCCTCAGAAACTCAGCGCCAGTGAATACAGGATCACTCAAACAGGCGTAAATGAAACAAAACACAACTCCAGGTCTGTTTTTGATGAGGAAACAACATGATAACATGGGAGAAAGCTCAGAAAAAACAGATTTTGCGTGACACTTTTTGTTTTAATGGAAGGTATAAAGCAGAGGTGTCCAAACTTTTTCCAAAAAGGGCCAGCTGATCTTTTTTAATAACATCTTTGAACATAAAAAATGAAATGCACTTAGTTTTAACCATCTAATTAGAAGACACAAGGCAGAGAGGATTAGAGGAGGTGCACAAACTTACAGATTAAATGACTGAAATACTGAATGAAAACAAAATAACAACAACAAAAACAAGGGCCAAATGAAATTTTGATCCATGCCGCAAATGTTACCCAAGCCATGTCTGGTATAAAGGAAGAATAATGTTAGAATAATACAGCGTTGATACAGAAACTCACTTTTCTTCTTGTGGAAAAGGCTGCTGTGCTGCCGCTGACAGAGTTTGTCATGCTCTGGTTGTCGAGCTCAGAGAAGATGGATTGTTTTGATTCAAATCTAATTTAATCCAGAGAAAAGGATTCAAGGATTTTTTATTTTTTTTATTTTTTGTCGAGGTAGAAACTCCACTTACTCAAATTAAAGCAGGATTACAGAGGCGAGACTGGGATAAAGAGAAGAGGAGAGGATTTTATGTTGAAGAGATGAAGGAGACAAAGAAAGAGGTTTATTGGCAGAGTGGTTAGCGCAACTCTCTCTCAGCAAGGAGGTTGTGGGTTAAATCCTGAGCATTAAAAAAGTTTTCACTTTGATGTTGATGGTCTTAAAAGTATTAAATCTTATGAGTATTGAATTTTGTATATGTTATGAATATGTTTGATATTTTTCAGTACTGACACTGCAATAACAGTCTCTACAATTTTCTTATAGAAGAGACTATTATTGACATTTTTTATTGCTTTTAAGTTTTTTGTTGTTGCACCTGGAGTTATTTCATCTGTGTACGGCTGAAAAACCCTTGAGTTTCAGAGATTAGTATGAAAAATGTATACATTTTATTAGGGTTGCAACTAACTGA